>CAIGRB010005272.1:0-21562 GCA_903798255.1 Fraxinus quadrangulata | reverse complement strand
ATATATATATATATATATATATATATATATA
This sequence comes from Fraxinus quadrangulata, assembly GCA_903798255.1. Classification (NCBI taxonomy): domain Eukaryota; kingdom Viridiplantae; phylum Streptophyta; class Magnoliopsida; order Lamiales; family Oleaceae; genus Fraxinus; species Fraxinus quadrangulata. The sequence continues at coordinate 21,531 of CAIGRB010005272.1, read as the reverse complement.
TATATATATATGTATGTATATATATGATGTTACACATTTATTTAGTATTTGACATGTAATTATATACAAGCTAAAATTTTTCGTTCTCTCACTTTTGCACTTGATGTGGAATGATAATTTTTTTTTCAGATCTGAGCATTTTTATATCTCAGCATGTTACGTCAAATGCGCACATTAAGCATTGGTTTTAGTATGTGACAATGACATGGATAAATTTTTTAATACAATATGTTACATTTGAGTTTGAGCATCAACTGAGTTTTGTTTTAATTTATTTTCTTGGTATGTGATTTGGTACAAAATTTTAACTTATTTCACTGTATGTAACATGCAAGGTTTTATAACTAAGCAAAACATGACGCGCAAAATGACACATGATTGAATATGTAACCTTTTTAATTTTATCTTCGACAGTTTTATTTTTATTGTAATGGTGCTGTTTATTGTTACTTAGCCTTCGCATTTTTTTTCTTTCTATATTTCTGGATCTTAGATTTTTCAGTTTTGTTGAGCTATTTGATGTTGAACTAACAATTTAGAATTGCTGATATTGGAAATTTTTTTATATGCAAGTGTTATGGTTTGTAATTTTGAAGTTTTTATATTTGATACTTTACGTGTGACATAGCATGTCAATGTTTTAGTCATGCTCATTCATTAAAGTATATGTTAGGTATTTTAACAACATTTGTTACATTAGAGATTTGAACATCGTGGTGAAGCTTTTAAAGTTTAATAATTGATTCTAAAATGTGATATGTCAATATAACACATGCATTAATACATGATATCTTTGATTTGAAACTTTCACATTTTATTTAAATGTGATATGTCACTTGGGACCGGGCACTTTGCCATGTAGTCATGTACATGCTACATATGAAACAAAACCAGAGGGAAACGAACTACGTTTCAACTGAAAAAAAAAACACACACACACACTCACACTCACACTCACACACACTATTCTCACACTCTCTTTCTCTCTAACAATCTCATCCTCTAGCCAATAAACATTTCGTTCTCAGACAAAATAGAAATTACAGCATTTCACAACCCAGACATCTGCTTAGAAACTGAAGTTGAAGTTTCAGGTTCACCTGAGAAAAGTATTGTGACTAAAGGTTTTGGCATAGTGAAATCTTATAGGGAAGAACAAAATCTCGCAAGAAATTTGAACTTGTTGATTTGCTCATGAATCCTAAAAGAGAGAGAATATCGATAGAAACTTCTCAAGACTTTTTGTCGTAATCAAATTCAACACATTAAGACTTACAACCAACATTTAAAGCTATGGATAACGGCCAAACTCTAATTAATGATGAAAATTAAATCCTTAATATTTAGAATTAATTCGAAATGAACAGAATTAAATTTTCCATTTATTAACTAAAAAAATTATTTGAAAAAACGGAAAGTGTTTTCGAAGAAGTAAACGAACGAACTTGGTCAAAAAGGTCAAACATGAGGGTGAAGCTCTCTGTTTTGCTTATTGGACCGTTTTCACTCAAAATTAATCTAAACTTCTTCGAAAATGGATATTTCAAAAAATTATTTCTTTTGATGCACATTCCACTTTTTCATAAAATCTTTTTCTCTTGTACCGCATCAGCTTTGCTAAAAAGGATTCTTAAAAGGGAAATTCGTGGGAAAATCCAATTCCTAGGGATAAAGTTGAAGGTACATATTTTAATGTTTCATAAATGTACAATTTTTATAAACGGGCAATTCTTCCTCTTAGTTACGATGGGTGTTGCATTTTTTCTATCGCAAGTATACGATATCGTAACAAGTAATATAGTGGACATTTCAGTCTGAATTATCGTTCCCACGAGAACTATATTTTATAACTTAATTAGATTATTCTTACTTCTATTTGATGAAAATAAACAAAGAATTATGCGTTGATGTGAATTTTTGATTTAAACAATTAAATTTAAATAAAATGAATACAAAAATTGGTTGAGAATTCAAATAATGTATGGAAATTAGGGACGAATAATTTCATCTATTAATCACATTTAAGTCTTAATTCAAGATACAAGAGCCTAACGTAGTGTTCGATCGAATTCTTCTATAGTATTCAATTTACTTCTCTCGCGTTACTATTGAGCCTATTTAATTAATTCAATCACATATCTCTATGCGAATATACCTTAATTAAACGAAATATTAGTTCTAAAAATTCATGTAATGATCACAAAATGTAGTATATATATCTCAACATGTTATACTAATATACTGAATTTTACTATATGATCTAAATCTTAAATTCACATCTCGATTCATAAAAGATTCACAAATTATCAAATTAGTAATCAAGTAATTCAATTCATTAAACTCATAGCAAAATCAATACATGTATGATAAAATAACATGAATCTTGAATGAAAGATATAAAATGTTTCAATTAGATTACATTGTTCGCCCTAGTATAAAGTTTAGCGGCTTATAATGATGGTTTAAGAAAAACAAGAATTTGTTATTGAATCTATCACTAGGTTTTGAATAAGGATGTAGAAAAAGTAATCAATCTTGCACCAAAATCTTCTTCCTCTTCCAATCAATGTTTTCAAAACTTGAATTCGTTGATTTTTTCCTCATTTGAATTGTGCTCTTCAATCTCTAGTTGTATCCTTATTTTCTCAATGTGTTGAACCTCTCAAATTGTGTGAAACTCTTGTATTTATATCCCTCCCCACGTTTGTGTCTAATGTAGTGTTTTCATAGGTTTCAAAATGGACCAAAAATGCACCCTAGATGCACCATGCGGCGCCTTGGAGCCATGGGAGTGGCGCCGCTATGCCGCAAAGACAGAGTGGTGGCGCCGCGGGAGAAAAACTACACTATACTTTTTTAGTATTTTCATCATAACTTTCTCTCCCAATATCCGATTGAGACGATTCAAATTGGGTTACAAAGATAACTCAAAGGGCTACAACTTTATTAGAAATAGTTGGTTTCCAATTCGAACTTTTAATATGCCAAAAATGGGTCTTAATCTCTGGATGAAAATCTGGAACATTCTTGTGCTCTTGAAAATTGATTTGTGAAAATATTTTGGTCATATTTCACTCATTTGGACTTCTAATTGCATCCATTTGACCCTTAGCATTCTCGAATTTTCATCTTGAGTTTCGGTACAACTTTTGAGTATTTACATTTTAGTCCCCAAACTTTGGATCTTGCGCATTTTTTTCGTCAATTTTGACCTTTTTTTCTTTTTTCAAATCCACTTCCATTCATCGAATTTCACCTATTAACACATTATATAATAAATTAGGCCATAATTCAATTAAAAGAACTATGAAATGTCAATATTTTAAAGTCCGAATATGTGTATAAAATACACTTATCAAACACCCCCAAATTTAAACATTTGTTCGTCCTCAAATAAAATCATAACCTAACTTAACAAATACTCAAACATACAAAATGTTTTGGTTACATAACCTGCCATTTTGTCTAATGATTGAAATCATTGTATTAAATCTATAAACAGCTTCAGGGTCACATTACCGAAATCAATATCTACTTTTTCAATGCAAAATTGATGTGTGTGTGTGTGTGTGAAGAATTAAGTAAAGCACTATAAATTCACGAGTTGTTTCGATTCCCGACCCTCGATAGTCAAATTTTTACTTTCATCACTTGTAAGATTCACACACCCCTAAACTTATTCTATTTTTTTTTACTCATTTCCCAGTGTGCAATCTAAGGCTAAATCTTTATACCAACTCCTCACCCTCTTTAGTTTAGATGGATCTCACTAATTGCAAGTCGATATTTCAACAAATAAGAATTTTTCAAATTTTGATTACTTCAACATCCAACACTCAACTAGGCTAATAATTCATTGTCAAAGATCTAATTTTTTTAAATAAGTGTATGAGATTTAATCAAGGCATATAATATGTAAATACAATTTTTTTTTAAATCTTATGTTTACACATTTCTCCATTAAACTTTTTAGATGACCCTTGTAGCGAGTTTTAGGTCGTTAACTCCCAAATCAGATGAATATAGGACACCAAATTTTTAGATACCCTTGCAAACTTAATCACTCGAGTCATAAAGGCTACGAAGAAACGTTTCACATGAGATAACTTTTTTTCTTTTTTTTCTACCATGATTAGTGCAATGTCCCCCATTAAACACCCATTTTCAAAAATTGACCCCTAACTTACTATTTTTACCTAATTTTCATCATATTGGAATTCGACAATTCACACAAGAATTTACACATATGGAATCCTCATTCATATCTATATCTTCCTAAAACAGTAAAATCATCCCAAAACTAATTTAAATTTTGGTCGAAGGATATCTATTGTTTTTTTTTTTTTTGTTTAGCATCTAAGTTCTACTAATTTAACATGTTAAGCATATGATTCAATACATTACTTTATAATATTAAACTTAATTCATGTGCGCAAATAGTATCAAGTTTTGCACGCATAAGAATCCATTAATCTAAGTATATAACATATTCATAGTTCATAAATTAATACACAATTCCCAATATATTTGCCGACAAGGCTACCTAACCCACACAAGCACACAATAAACAAGAAAGTCTTTTTTTTTTCACATGAAATAATATCATATCACACAAACACACAAGTATTAAACAAATTATAAAAGCAATTAACAACTGCTGATTCACCCCTATAAAATTAAAATGCACATTGTCCCTAATGTGAAAATAAATACAAAGGAGGGTTACGACTTCCCTGAATATATCAGTTTGTGTCATTGACATCGTCCTGATGAGATGGATATGAGTTAACTTTTTAACCATATTGTTGCCCACAACCTTTAGAACCTAAAACCAACACAACGGGAATGTTACGACAACAACATAAACAGTCTTAAAACTAAAAACTCAGTATTAAGAAAGGAATAGAGCTTGCGTTGCCTCCCAAGAAGCAATTCTTTAAAGTCATTAGCTTGAATTTTTGTCTTGTTTGATTATGGTGGCTCGAACCGAGTTATGCCATCTTTGCACTTTGTGTAATTTTCATTTATGCAACCTTTTTTGCTCTCTATATTTTGATATTTTCCTTTTCATCTCTACCAATAAGTCCATCGAAATTTAATTTTTTATTCTGACAACTTCGTTGATTAGGTGGCTCTTTTTGTTAGAAGGTTTCTCAGTGTAAATATTAAATATCTCGTCCTTGTCCTCCACCCTTAATATTATCTTATCATTTTCCATGTCAATCAGGGTTCAACCCATTTCTAAGAATGACCGTCCTAATATAATTAGAATATCTCGATCTTTTGGTATGTCCAGTACAATGAAGTCTACCAGAAATATTAAATTTACTATTTTTATGAGCACATCATCAACTTTGCCATGTGACTTTGAAATTGTTGTATAAGCTAGTTGTAGTGTTATTGATGTTGATTTGACTTTACCCAATCCTAATTTCCTATAAACAGAATATGACATTAGGTTTATACTAGTACATGTGTCACACAATGCATTAATTAATAGCATAAGAATTTCCAATTGAAATAGGTAAAGTAAAACTCTCTGAATCTTTCAAATTGGGAGGCAATTTGTTTTACATTCTTGTATTACTTTCATCCGTTAATACCACAATTTCAAACTCTAGAAGCTTTCTTTTCTTCGTCAGCATCTTTTTCAAAAAAATTGTGTAGCTTGGAATTTGTAATATCACATCAATCAACGAAATATTGATCTGGAGCTTATTGAGAACATCAAGAAAGTTTTCAAATTTTATGTCTTTTTTATTCTTCTTGAGCCTTTGAGGAAAATGAATGGGAGACACGTAAGTCTTGATTGGACTTGGTGCCTTAGCAGTAGATGCTTCTGTACTTTCTTCGGTCTCAATTGAAGCAGGTGCAGATTTTTCTTCCATAATAGCTTAATTAACATTTTCCTAGTCATCTCTTCTTTTTGGTCATTTCGCGGTAATATTTGGTAATTGTACCACACTCCCTGTAGTTATAGAATGAAAATTTTCTTCCATCGACTTCTTTCTAAATCTTTGGGGGAATGGAAGTAGAGGTACATATGCTTTAACTTTTACAGGAGCCCTGAGTGGATCATTTTCTACTACTCTTATTGTCATCACTTGCTCTTTAGGATTTGTCATTGTATTGCTTGACAATCATTCCTGTGGACGTTCTGCAAGTCGTTGAGTTATTTGACTAATCTGTGTCTCCAACTTCTTGATAGACATTTACTGGAAATTATTCACATATGTGTTGAAATTGCGAGAACCATTTTGAATAAAGTTTACTTGTTCCTCTGAAGAAGCAAGTATCAAGCAATTTTATGTAGCGTGGTTTCTCCTACAATTCTCACATGCTAAACTAGCCATGATTGCATTTGAACCATATATTTGCAATATTACAAGTAACTCCACCTGCTTTGTCAAAGCTGCTATTTGTGCGTTGGAAGTTGTTATGCTGTCCAATTCATAAATTCCAGCCGCTTTCTATGGTACCACTCTTTCTGATGAAAACATTAAATGTGTCATTGTGATTAACTCAAATTACTACATGGGAGGAACTAACTCCTATTTGATTAAAGTAAACAAAGAATTATGTGTTGATGTGAATTTTTGATTTAAACAATTGAACTTAATTAAAATGCACAAAAAGATTGGTTGAAAATTCAAATAATTGATGGAAACTAGGGATGAACAATTTCGCCTATTAGTCACCTTTAAATCTTAATTCAAGATACAAGAGCCTAATGTAGCGTCCGATCGAATTCTTCTATGGTATTCAATTTACCCATCTCGAGTTCTCATTGAGTCTGTTTAACTAATTCAATCTCATATCTCTATACAAATCTACTTTAGTTAAACGAAATATTAGTTCTAAGAATTCATGTAATGATCGCAATATTTAGTATAGGTATCTCTACACGTTATACTAATATACCGAATTATATTTTATGGTCTAAATCTCACACTCATCTCTCGATTCGTATTTATACTAATATACCGAATTTTATTATATTGTCTAAATCTTAAACTCACTTCTTGACTTGTAAAAGATTCACAAAATCATCAAATTAGTGATCGAGTACTTCAATTCATTAAACTCATAGCAAAACCAACACATGCATGATAAAATACCATGAATCTTGAATAAAAGACAAAGAGTTTCAATTAGAATACATCGTTCGCCCTAATATAAAGTTTAGCTATTCATAATGATGGAAGAAGAAAAACAAAAATTTGTTATTGAATATATCATCGGGTTTTGAATAAGGATGTAGAAAAAGTAATCATTCTTACACCAAAATCTTCTTCATATTCCAATCAATGCTTCAAAACTTAAATTCCTTAATATTTTCCTTCTTTGAATTGTGTTATATAATCTCTAGTTGTATTCTTATTTTCTCAATGTGTGGAACCTCTCAATTGTGTGAAACTCTTGTATTTATACTCCTCCACACGTTTGTGTCCAATGCAGGGTTTTTATGGGTTTCAAAATAGACAAAAAAACTTGCCCTAGATGCACTCAAGCGGTGCCTCAGCGCCGCGAAGATAGAGTGGTGGTGCTTCAGCACCAGGATGGTGGAGAAAAACTGAACTGCACTTCCATTCGTATTTTTATCATAACATTCTCCCCGGATATTCGATTGAGACGATTCAAACTGGGATGTAAAGATAACTTAAAGGACTACAATTGTACTGGAAGTAGCTATTTTCCAATTTGAACGTTTACTAGGCCAGATCTCAATCTCCGACTGAAAATCTGGAACATCCTTGTGTGGTTGAAAAATAATTTGTGAAAATATTTTGATTATATTTCACTCTTTTTCACTTCTAGTTACATCCATTAGACCCATAGAATTCTCAAATATTCATCGTGAGATTCGGCAAAACTTTTGAGTATTTACACTTTAGTCCCCAAACTTTGGATCTTACCATTTTTCGCCAATTTTCACTTCTTTATTTCAAATCCACTTCCATTCACCGAGTTTCACCTAATAACACATTATATAATAAATTAGACTAAAATTTCATTTAAAAAATTACGAAATATCAATATTTTAGAAATCGAATAAGTGTATAGAATACACTTATCAATGGGTAATACTTTGTTCAAGTTGTGATAACAAAACCCCTTTGTTTTCAAATTAGGCAAATGTATGTTTTGTGTTAAAATTTGGATGTAACACAAATTTTTTTTTTTGAAGATAATTGGAAATTTTAATTAAAGTGCACATTAAGAAGTATTTTATTCGGAAAGTTGTTGTTGAATTCTATTCAAGTTTATTTGGCGAATTCTAGTTGAAATTTTATTTGGAAGCCCAATTGGGAGTAAAATTTGTGTTGGACTTGAAGAAGATTTTGAGATAAAGAAAATCATGTTTTTGAAGTAAAGGATCCGAGAGTGGGTGCCGCAGCGCTAGGAAGATTTCGGTATGGCACTGAGGCACCACTTCTGTTTTCTCTTTGTGCGATTTTTCTTCCTCTACTCCATTTTGGATTTCGTTTCTTGCATTCTACTTTAACAACAACTCTATTATTTTGGTTTGTACGTCCCTTATTTGTTCCCTGTGTATAGTTGGATCTTCATTATGATTTAGTAGAGTTAGAAATATTGTAAACACAATTTTTTGTATTATTTCTTCATATTATAGTAAAATCTCCATTCTATGTAGATCATTTTGCTCTTGTAATCAATTACTTCATATTGTGACTATTATTTCTTATTTTCTCCAACAATTTAGTATTGGATTAATCCAATATCATCTTCGTTTCACAATAAACTGAAATAAGAGAATCCTAGTTAAATATCCCTATTTATGTGCTCTTGTTACAAAGTTTTGAAGTTTGACACTTGTTTCTTCATTACCATATGATTATGTTTTCAATTTAAAGGCATTTTTATAGAATTTATTAGCATTTTAGACTAGGTTATCCTGGTCCAGATTTCAAATTTTTATTGCACATAATGGAGTATAAGGTGCGTCTTTGATCTAATGCCCACTGTGGATAGGGCAACATCCGGTGTTGGAGATGTTGCCCCATCCACGGTGGGCAATAGAGCAATCTTTTTTTTTTTTTGAAGCATATAATGGTAGATAAGTTTAAAACTAGTAAAATCCATAGCATGCCAAGATGCCAGACACAAGGTTTGTAAAGTACAAATTGGCCGTCACAAGGTTTGTCTAAGAATCCACAGACCCTTTCGTAGTCGCCAAACAAACTTGGAATAACGGGGGTTGAAAATATAAGAGATAGTAAAACAGTACTACAAGATATATTTTGGTGGACATTTTAACAACAGTTTGCAGAACAAAAGCCAAATACTTGGGGCCAATATCCTTGAGACTGCATATCTGCTCCTCCCATTGCAGATATCTCACTCACGACCAGGTCCTTCCCCTCAGCAAAACCATTCTTGATCTGGGTCAGAAGGTTGTCATCAGTTGGCAGCCTTAGATCATCCTTGGTGTTACCATTTTGACGCCGAACAGAATAATGATTATTCTGCAAGCAATTGTTATCAAGAAATTCACATGGTAGAACACAAGAATAACGCCGAAAAAATACAGAGAAAACGTCTCTGAAATTTAAGAAATCTTATAATAATCAATCCCCGAAAATAAGTCCACAAGCCGGATTTTATAGCAAAAAAATCCGAATTTTACCAAAAATGGCAAAATTCTAAAAATCACGCTTAATTAAAATAAGGAATAAAATAAGGATTCTGCAAAAAATCTAGCCCAAATCGGGTTAGAAATCATCTCTAAACTCATCTCTAAACATGCAATCCAATTATTACCAAAAATAGTAAAATTTAATTTAAAATAGTAATTCGGAAGGGAAAACGATGGAATTTGAGGTTGAAAACCGCACACACTGAGTGAAGCTTGGTGACCACGACATTCACGCCGAAACAAGCTTTTCGGATTGTGGTCATAATCGCGATTTCGATAACTGTAGCCAAAGTTATGATCAAATTACCGAAACACGTCACAATCACCAAAATTACCCGATCACTTGCCATTCTTGCTCCGATCTGTCAACTCGTGATACTTTAGAGCCATTAACGTGTTATCTGACAGCTCAGCGTCTGACTCGGACCCTCCTACATCACATTTTTAGTCAGTAAACTCACAAATCCATCCTCAGAAATATCAATAAGCAGGTAGTCAGTACGATTGACATGAGGAACATTGCAGTTATGGGAAGCTGGGACAATATTTTTCAGCTTCTTAGCAGTGAAGATATCAATGGCGACAAAGTGGCATTTAGCATGACCATGCTTGCCAGTTTTTAATGTTGACACTTCAACCACCTTGCAAGGGCGGCCTTTGATGACGATGTAGCTATTCTTGCGGATGGTACCAGCTTGTTGTGGGTAGGTCTTGGAGGCTCCGACATCTGCCTTTGACTTGAAATGGTGCTCCTCGTCCGACATTTTCGTATCTTACAAAACCTTGTATTCTGCGTATTCAGTGCGGTGTGCATTAGAGAATTTGTGGTATAAGGTGCAGTGTACTTATGATTAAAATTTGTTGTCAATGGAGTTAATTTGGTAGGGGGAAAGTTAACGAAAAAAGACAAATGGCATCCTTGCCACAGTTTACATACCGCGGCCAGGCGCGATAACAAAGCCAGATTGGCTTCAGGTTGCCGTGGTACGTGGATTGTGGCCCAAACGTAGTCGGTTGGGGGTTTTTTAATACCTACCCTTACTCACTTCCTCAATTTTCTTTTAACATTCCCCAATCTCTCCCTCCAGTCTTCAGCTTTTTCACTTGGAAATCCCCAAAATCAATTCATGAATAAGAGGTTAAGTTTGGAGGAATTTAATAAGCGGGATTGATGGGAAATATTTAGAGAGCAGTTGGAAGAAATTCACTAATTTCGAGAGAGAAATTCAACTTATAAAAAGTTCGGGAACTAATTACGTACTTTTGAAACTTGAGGAAAACGGATCTTGGATGACTATAGAGATTCGAGGATCAACTAGGGAGCTTCTTGAAGTTGCAAAAGACAAATTAAAGAAACTCGAAGCATGGGCTAAAATGTAAAAGAATAAAGTTGGAGGGCTAGTGACCGCAGTTTGCATACCGAGGTCAACTAGCAGTCATGGGTGGTTTCGATTTTCCGCAGGGTGGCCTCAGTGTGCAAATCATGGTCAACTCATAATCCATCCTACATACTATTATTTTTATTTGTTATTTTTATCCAGGGCATTTTGGTGCAATTTAGACATTGTATAAAGATCTATTTTATGTCGAAGGAAGAGGAGGAATATAGAGATAATAGAGAGTCAAAAGAAAGGGTTTCAAGACTTTGATGTGAAGAACACGATTTCATGATGTAAAATTTCCGTCTTTTCTGTCTTTTTCCTTCTAACATGGTTATATATTCCTATACATTTTTGTGTATCTCTTTCTTCTACAATGAGTAACTAAATCATTAATTGAGACGAACGATATAATCTTTATTTGAACCTTTAACTTCAACTATCAAGCTTTTCATAGTTAATTGATTTATGTAAAGATTTTACTTTGTTCTTAATATGTGAATTACTTGATCATTAATAATGATTTGTGAGTTGTAACAATTTGAGATGTGAGTTATAATCGGGTAGAAGTACACTTTTACTATTATTGGGGCCTGTAATTGAATTTATAGGTGACTTTATGCATTTATTTAATATTTATTCAGATTCACATTGAGATATATTAAGTTGAATAAACTAAATATGATTGTTTTGAAATCAAAAGAGGTAAATTGAATTATTTAGTGAATTCGATCGAGTATAATTAAAGGAATTGAAATCGAGAGACGAGATTAAAATTGATGACTATCATGAAATTGTGAGTTCAAATGCTTTAACCATCACATTTGATCATTTAATTGAAGGTATCCAATAAAAATAAAAATAAATAAATAAACATTTTTTAATATCTTTTACGTTTCATAGTTAATATTAGTTTTAAACCAAAACTTTGCTCGAAAGATTATTTTCGTCAAATAAAGGGTAGATTTATTTAAACCGGTATTTAGATAAAATAGCTTTTGTAGGACAATAATCAGAACTCCTTAGACTACTCATGGTATAGTTGCCATTTTATACCAATACCATTCCCAAGCCTCTAACTTCCCGAGGCAAGAAACTACAATACTTTGTGGACATAATTGATTAAAATATGCAATTTGACCATAAAGAAATAAGTAATCTTTTTATATTTTTGATCTTGAACAATACATTATATGTTATTATTATATCACTACTTTCAATACTACATAAGCCAATATGAAGTGTTCATCATATAACCTATCTCTCTGCGTATACTTAAAAATATTACTTTTAATTGTTTGAATAAATCCATCAAGTGCAGTGCATTAGGCAGTTATGCATTATCAATCCACAGAAAATTACCAGAAGGAAACAGAAATGTGAATACCTTGTATAATGTTATATAATTAAGTTTATATATTATTCTATATATTAAGTTCATGTTTTCTCGTTGCACATTATCCAGATAAAACTTCCCTACAGATCCTTGAACTTCCCTTTGCTAAACCCTATTATTACATCGAGAAGCAAATAACCTGACACTATGCTCAACGTCCTACAATTCCAGAGCAGCTTAATCAATTGTGCCATATAATTCCAGAAACTACTAGGTACAAACATAGATAACCAGAAAGATATTAATTAACCAGATATTTACATAAAACATCTGGAAAACACAATTCAGATGAAATGTTCCATTTGGGCACTCTATGCACATGAAAGGTTATTCCAGAATTTCATGTTCAATGCACGTTCGATTGGTTTCCCAAGTGTATGGCTAGTACAAGTAATAAAGTGGATTTTGAGTTCAAGTATCGTACACATACACTAATTTTGTTTTAATCTAGCTTCAATCCAAATTTATTTAGTAACAAATTATCTAATTCAATAGTTATGCTTCTACTAAATTATACTAAATTTAATCTTCTTTAAGGATTTTGTGAAGGACTTTTGGAATTTAGTCATCAGGAATTGTAATTTCACTTTGATTATTTAACTTTCATCAAATCTAGTTTAATTCAACACCTATTTCATATGTATTAATTATCGAACTAATCAATTCAAATTAGTAATCTCTCTCTAGCAAAACCAATCATATTCACATGCTAGGATTAATTTACTATATATTTTTCCATGTAAATTCATAAACATGCAAAAACATTAAATTTTAATAATTCAGTTACAATTGCATATGATATAAAAGTATCTCTCGACCTTTTATCNTTTCTATGTAAATTCATACACATGCAAAAACATTAAATTTTAATAATTCAGTTACGATTGCATAAGATAAGTATATCTTGATCTCTTATCAAAACTTACGTTACACATTGCACGAACTAGATAAATATATCTCATCTCGATCTCAAAATTATCCTTAATCCATGCAATTGGTTATCAAATAATTGAATGTCAATTGGCACACAATAAGCAATTCATACATAATCAAATTGGAATGAATTCTACTTAACTAAATAAATATTAACCTAAGCTACGTCATTCATTTTAACAGCGAAGATTTTAACCAATCATAATATTAAAATTAAGTAATAAAAAGATGAAAAAAAATCTCCGAATTCAATATAATAATGAAAGAATTAATCTAAAGTATTATTGTTCTGATTTGTAATTTAGCCTCAAGAATGTAAATCTAGTCTCCCCTAATTTTAGAATGCCATCTATTTATATACTTAAATTAGGTCTATATTAGAGTATCAAAATGATAGGGAACCATAATTTTAGTCCAAGTAGGATATTTCAAATTGTTGAAACCTGATTTTCTCTTGTGCAATTTGGTCCATGTTTCCTCTTTTAACTCAGATTGAGTTCTTGAATTTTGTAATTAAGGTCCTTCAACCTCCAAATGCCTTGATCCCAAATTCCAAAATATGTGTAACTTTATTCCTTTTTGATCAATTATTGTTCATTTTAGTTCATTCTCGTCCAATCCTAGCTTTCTACTAGAATAATTCAAAAACACATTAAGCATTTAGTTCATAAAATAACTCTCAGATGAAGAAGTTACTAGACTTTGGCATATGAGCCTTGGGCATATGAGTAAGAATATGATGGTTGAAGTGAGCAAGATAGGATTTCTTGGTGTAAATGAAGTTTTGTGAGCATTGCTTTTTGGGAAGCAAAAAAGATTTAGATTCACCAAAGGTGTTCACAACATGAAGAGACCACTTGATTACATATATTCTGATCTCTGAGGACCATCTAGGGTGCCTTCCAAAGGAGGTGCTTATTATATGCTGAACATTATTGATGATCATTTCTGAAAAGTTTGTGTGTTTTTCTTAAGGCAGAAAAGTAATGTGTTCAATACATTTAAGGAATGGAAGACCATGATTGAGAAGCAAACAGGGAGGTACGCGAAACATCTCTGCACTAATAATGGTTTGGAATTTTCTAATGATTTAATATTTTCTGCTAGTCAGAAGAAATTTTGAGGTACTTTACAGTCTGTAGGACTCCGCAGCAAACCAGAGTAGGAAAGAGGATGGATGACTTTGATTGAGAAAGTACGTTATATACTTTCCAATGCTGGTTTACTTAAGTCATTTTGGGTTGAAGCTGTTTCTACTGTTTGTTTTCTTGGTAATCGTTCACTCTCAACATCTATTGATAAAAAGAATCCAAGAAAGGTATGGTTTGGCAATTCTCTTAGTTATGGCGATTTGAAGAAATTTGGATGTCATGCTTACGCTCATTTTGGTAATGGAAAATTAGAACCTGGATCTAGGAAGTGGGTATTTCTTAGCTTTAAGTCTGGTGTTAAGGCATCTAAGTTATAGTGTCCAGAAACAAAAAAAAAAAATAAAAAATTAATCAATAGAGACATTATATTTGATGAAAGCGCAATGCTTTGTTATTTACATTCTGAAGATTCTTGTGAAATAAATCAGCAAAATTTAAACACATGAATCGATTTTGAGTTTTGCCCAGGGTGTATATTAGAGAATACATCTCAGCTTAGTTTAGAAGTTAAGGGTAATTTCGCTTTACCATCACTACCAGCAGTACCACAGTACTCTATTGCTAGAGACAGACCCAAAAGAGATATTAGGCATCTACAGAGGTTCGGTGAGATAGACTTGGTTGGTTATGCTTTGAATGCAGCTGAGCTTGAGTAGGGCTTGGACTTGGTTGGTATTTGTTGTTGAGTTTTGTTGGAAAAAATATATTTGATATGTTTTTACATATAATATTAGTTTACTTACTTAATATAGATTGATTTTAAATGTTAATAACAATGGCTAAAAACTTGAAAAATAGGATGTCCAAGTAGGCAGTCATGTCTGACTAGGTAGTATGGGTTTTCAATATAATTCTGTGACTACGAATTTTAGGGTTTTAACACTCAAAATGGGATGCAATTTCCACTTTCCATATTGTAGCTAATACTTACCTACCATCCTATATATCATTTAATAGGTTAAATAATTAAAGTTAAGGAAGCATTGGTTTATTATTACACTTTCCTTGTATTTATTTATTTATTATCATATCAAATAAATCTTGTATGATGTGGTTATATTCTTACACTTTCTATTGTGTATAATTTTAGGTAAGATTTAATCTATTATTGGCTATTGTTTTAAGGAAAAATTGATTTAATATTAAACTTTTCCTTAAATCTATTAATCAACATACCAAATAAATCATATGTGATATGATTATATACTTACCGTGTTTTAATGCTTTAATTTTAGGTAAGTTCAATACGTGCCTAGTAAATTACTTATATAAGTGAAGCAAGAAATCAAGGGATGATTAATAGCTTTAGAAAATTTGTCAAAATTTGGTGACCTAGCAGCCTCACGTTCTACCATCTTCAACAATGGCAATCGGACTCATGCCTTATTGAATACTTTCAAAGCCTACTTTGAGAAACCAAAATCCCGTTGAACCTGCAACAACGAGTTTTGCCATATCCTAGAGAGTACACATGGTGAATAATCTCATGGCAAAATCATGTTCTTCAACCGTAGTTGAAGAAAACACCAGAGTGTGAATGTTCAATCCAATTCAAAGATCAAGATGCTTTGCGTAAGTTAAGAATTGTAATTCTTAATTCAAGTGCTGGTTGTGCCCGAGTACAATAGTGAAGTGGCGATAAAGTCAAAACTGGATGGTTAGATTATACTTCTGCAACAAGTCAAATAAGAAGAAAACCAGAGAGTTGTTCTTAGATTTCTTTCGATGGTTTTTTGTTAATTTTTCGAAATTACAAAATCAAAACTATTGCATTTTTTATCGTTTGATTTAGTGGATTGATTTTCCTCGTAAATATCTCCTTAAGGGGTTTACTACGTTATATCTGTGTTCATACTTGTTAATTTCTACAATTGAGTAAACCATATAGAACACTATAATTTGTCTACACGCTATAGTCAGAACTGCTTTAATAACTTCTTATCGGATATTATGACTGCTTAGCGTGTACTGTTTGAGCTGGGTACTTAATACAAATTTTTTAATTAACTAAGTGTAAGTATTTACAAGTTTTTCCTTGGGGGCTTTTGTGGAAGAGGTTGAGAGTTTTGTCGGAGAATTAATGTTGAAGAGCTATTGTTTTATTTCTTGAAGTGGAATTCGTGTCAAAGTGAAAATTTCAATTGTGACCCGAATTCTATTTGAAATTCTATTTGGGAGTTGGTAGTTGAAAAAGTCTTGAAGAAGTCTAAAACGTAAGCAAGGAGAAGATTCATGTTGAAGACCATTCCTCAGGCTCTCGAGCAAAAATTTCAGTGATATCAATGCTCGCTATCTGCGAGGCAAGCACTCGAGCAATTGTGGCACCGCTTGCTAACTCGGAGGGCGCCGCTCGAGCGGTCATGTCATTCTATCATATTCAATCTCAAACACTCTGTTATTGGTTATGCCTATTATATTAGGACTCTAATTTTGTTAGACTCATCTTGTATTATATATTGAAGTAATTATATCTCTTCAGAGATCATCCAACATAATTTATACTCCTTACATATTTTAATATTAGTAAATTCTCATCCTCTAGCCATTATTTTTTCTCTAGTCTAAAATCTTGTATTCTTGTCATTATTTATCATATTAGCATATTCTCGCTTAATTTTTAATAGTGAATTTCCACCTCTATCATTTTACGTCGAGAAAGACTTCGTCGACGTCCCTAACATGAATCAAGATGTTGTTGGTGACAGTGGTCAACAAATGGTGGAGGGTGTTGCTAATGGTGGAGGAAATACTCCTACAACTACTGAAGCTGGAAAGAAGGTAGAGATGGTTCAGTCGCCTTTCAATATAAAGTTATGGACTTGAACTTTACACCTCTCCCAGACACTGAAGAGGAATGAAAACTTAAGAATGTCATGTTGTTATTGATTTTTAGTTTATTTTTCACCAAAAAAATCTTATGTTGCATTGGTAGCCTATGGATTGTTTTTTAATCAATGATTTAGGAGTAAGGAATTTATTAGCCATCAATTATTCCATCTTTATGCTATAACATAAAAAATGTATGTATATATACACACACATAAACTAATCATTGGCATGTGTGAAGAACATGGCGTTTTAGTTTACAATACAACACACTAGTCATTGGCACGTGCAATGTGCGTGGCATTTTAGTAATGACACATTTAATGGTATTTTGATTATTACTTTTTCGTCATATGTGATTGCACCCAAATCGTGGATAGAAAAGTGCCTTTCTGTCTCTATCATTTAAGCTCGAAGAAGACTTCGCCGACATCCCTTATTTGAATCAAAATGCTGCTATAGGCAGTGGTCAAAAAATTGAGGATGGTACTGCTGGTGGCGGACTAAATGCTCCAACAGCTGCTGAGGGTGGATGAGAGGATATAGATGGTTCAGCTCCATTCAATATAAAGTTACGGACTTGACTTTTTACCTCACCCAGATACTATGAGGAATGAGAAGTTTAGAATGTTATGTTGTTATTTATTTTTTATTTTGTTCTGCACCAAGAACTCTTCTGTTGTATTAAGTAGTCTATAGGTTGCTATTTGATCAATGAATTAGGAGTAAAATTTTTATTAACCATCAATTATTCTATCTTTTCGCTGTAATATAAAAAAATTGTATGTAAACACACACACTAGTCATTGGCACGTGCGAAGCACATGTTTTATTGTATAATACAAACACACACACATCATTTGCATGTGTGATGTACGTGGAGTTTTAGTAATGACATATTTATAGTATTTTCATTGTTACCTTTTGGTCATCTGCGATTATACCCAAATCGTGGATGGGAATGTGTCGTTACGTCTCCATCATTTAGGGTCGAGGAAGACTTCGACAACGTCCCTAATTTGAATCGAAATGTTGCTGCAGATGGTGGTCAAAAATTTGAGGAGGGTGCTGCTAGTGGCGGAGGAAATGCTCTTGCAGCTGCTAGGGGTAGAAGAGATGGTGTAGATGGTTCAGCTCCATTCAATATAATTTACGGACTTGAAATTTTCACCTCTCCCAGACATTGACGAGGAATGGGAAGTTTAAAATGTTATGTTGTCAATATTTTTAATATATTTTGCACCAAAAACTCTTCTGTTGTGTTAGGTAGTTTATGGGTTGCTATTTGATCAATGAATTAGTAGCAATGATTTTATTTACCATTAATTATTCTATCTTTTTGCTGTAATATAAAAAAATTGTATGTATACACACACACACACACACACACACACAAACTAGTCATTGGCACGTGCGAAGCACGTGGAGTTTTAGTGTATAATACACACACACTAGTCATTGGCATGTACGATGTATGTGGCATTTCAGTAAAGATGTATTTAATAGTATTTTAATTGTTATTTTTTTGTCATATGAGATTGCACCCAAATCGTAGATGGAAAGGTGTCTTTCTATCTCCATCATTTAGGGCCGAAGAAGACTTTGCCGACGTCCCTTATTTGAATCAAAATACCGCTACAAGTAGTGGTCAACAAATTGGGGAGGATGTTGCTGGTGGCAGAGGAAAAGCTCTGGTAGCTGCTGAGGGTGGAAAAGTGGGTGTAGATGGTTCAGGTCCATTCAATATAAAGTTATGTATTTGAACTTTTCACCTCTCCCAAATACTCACAAGGAATGAGAACTTTAGAATATTAAGTTGTTTTTGATTTTTAGTTTATTTTGCACCAAAAGCTCTTCTGTTGTATTTGATAGTCCATAGGTTGCTATTTGATCAATGAATTAGGATTAAAGATTTTTTTAGCCATCAATTAATCTATTTTTTTGCTATAACATAAAAAAATTGTGTGTACACACACACACACACACACACACTTACTAGTCATTGGATTGTGTGAAGCATTTGGCGTCTTAGTGTTTAAAACACACACACACACATACACACACTAGTCATTGACACGTGCAATGTACGTGGCATTTTAGTAATGATGTTTTTAATAGTATTTTGATTTTTACTTTTTGGTCATCTGCAATTGCACCCAAATCGTGGATTGAGAGGTGCCTTTCCGTCTCCATCATTTAGGGCCAAGGAAGACTTCGATACTGCCCCTAACTTGAGTCAAAATGTCGCTTCACACAGTGGTCAATAAATTGAGGAGGGTTCTACTGGTGGCGGAGGAGGAAATGCTCCTACAATTGCTGAGGGTGGGGAGAGGGTGTAGATGGTTCATCTCCATTTAATATAAAGTTACGGACTTGAACTTTTCACCTCTCCCAGATACTAACGAAGAATGAGAAGTTTAGAATTATTAGACATAATTCAATAGTTCCCTTTCAATAAAATTGAATTTAAACTAATAATCTAACAACTCTAAAATTAAACATTAACTTTTGAATAAGTAACTTATTTCCCAACCTCATTGCCAAACTTTCCTATTCTTCTTCTTCTTCTTCTTCTTCCTCCTCCTCCTTCTCCTTTCCTTTTTTTCTTCTTTCTTTCCTCTTTTCTTTCTATCCGTTCTCAGCTTCTCTATTTCTATGTGTTTTGTGTATATTATGAATTGAATGAAATGGGTTTGATTATATAATTGGTTTAATACATGAAGTCACCCACTGCCTTACTTCAATTTTTTTGCTTCAATTTTTTTTCTAACATGACATATTTGACCTCAAATTTTAAGTGTTGACTAGTTTAATTAGATAAGTTATTACAGTGTAGATGGTTCGACTCCATTCAATATAAAGTTACAAGCAAGAACTTTTCACCTCTCTCAGACACTGACGAGGAATGAGAAATTTAGAATGTTATGTTGTTATTGATTTTTAGTTTATTTTGCACCAAAAACTCTTATGTTGTATTAGGTAGCCTATGGATTTCTATTTGATCAATGAATTAGGAGTGAGGATTTTATTAACCATCAGTTATTCTATCTTTTTGCTGTAACATAAAAATCTTTTATGTACACACACACACACACACACACACTAGTCATTTGCACTTACGATGTATGTGGCATTTTAGTAATGACGTATTTAATAGTATTTTGATTGTTACTTTTGGTCATTTGCGATTGCACCCAAATCATGAATGGAGAGGTACATTTTCGTCTCCATTATTTAGGGCCGAGGATGACTTCGCTGATGTCCCTAGTCCGAATTAAAATGTTGTTGCAGGAGATGGTCAACAAATTGAGGAGGGTGTTGCTGGTGGCGGATGAAATACTCGTGCAACTGTTGAGGGTGGTGGAGATGGTTCAACTCCATTCAATATAAAGTTACGGGCTTGAACTTTTTACTTGTCGCAAACACTGACGAGAAATAAGAAATTTAGAATGTTGTGTTGTCAATATTTTTAATTTATTTTGCATCAAAAACTCGTCTATTGTGCTAGGTAATGTATGAGTTGCTATTTGATCAATGAATTAGGAGCAAGAATTTTATTAAGCATCAATTATTCTATCCTTTTGCTATAACATACAAAAAATTGTATGTATATACACACACATAAACTAGTCATTGGTACGTGCGAAGCATGTGACATTTTAGTGTATAACACACACACATACACACACTAGTAATTGACACAGTGCGATGTACGTGGCATTTTAGTAATGACATTTTTATTAGTATTTTGATTATTACTTTTTGGTCATCTATAATTGCACTTAAATCATAGATTGAGAGGTGCATTTCTGTCTCTATCATTTAGGGCTGAGGAAGACTTCGCAGATGTCCCTAATTTGAATCAAAATGTCGCTTCAGATGGTGGTCAATAAATTGAGTAGGGTTATGTTGGTGGCCGAGGAAATGCTCTTCCAGCTACTGAGGGTGGTGGAGAGGATGTAGATGGTTCATCTCCATTCAATATAAAGTTATGTACTTGAACTTTTCACCTATCCCAGATACTGACGAGGAATGAGAACTTTAGCATGTTTTGTTATTGATTTTTAGTTTATTTTGCACCAAAAACACTCATGTTGTATTAAGTAGCCTACGAGGTTTCTACTTGATCTATGAATTAGGAGTAGCGATTTTATTAGTAATCAATTATTCTTTCTTTTTGCTTTAACA
>CAIGRB010005246.1:18311-51192 GCA_903798255.1 Fraxinus quadrangulata | reverse complement strand
TATATATATAGACCCTCTTATTGGAGTCCTAGATGGAGAAGAAGTCCCAAAAATTTGGATAGAACACGAGAAACGAAGAAAAACGTGGAAGAACCGCCACTCGGGGCGCCTAGGTGCCACTTAGCAGCGCCTATGCGCTGGTTTCTGTCATCTTTGTTCTGCTTCAATTTTTCGGGCGCGCCTAGGCTCTAGGTCTCGGGTAGGTTTGCCAAAATTACCTTTTGCCTTCGAAGAATAATTTTTCAAGCCAAACTCATAATTATCAATGAAATTTGATCTCCACAAGTTAGGATTCTTCAAATCCAAGTACCTTAAATTTCCTCCAATCAACCAAATACCAAATCACATGAAATTTGGATCAAACTACAACAAATCTCTATCTTGAGCCAAATTCCATCACAAGGAAATTAAAACACTTCACAAAGTAAACACCAATTCTCCTTTTCCAAACAAGCCCCAATGGACTAATCAATGACAAACACCAATTAAGTTTAAGCAATGCTCAAACTTAGAAATGGAAAGTGATTTTGTCATCATATCAGCCAAATTATCTTTGTTATCAACATTGCTCACTACAATGTCACCACGAACAATTATTTCACGTACAAAATGATACCTTACATCAATGTGCTTAGTCCTCTCATGAAACATCTGATCCTTAGTCAAGAAAATAACACTCCGACTATCACAGAAAACTGTAGACAATTGCAAACCGTCACTGATTTCACCAATCATCCTCTCAACCACATAGCCTCCTTACATGCCTCTGTAATGTCCATGTACTCCGCCTCTATTGTAGACAAAGCTACTGTATTTTGCAAAGTAGCTTTTTAGCTGATCAGATAGCCTCCAAGGGTAAACACATACCCTGTAAGCGATCTCCTCTTATCAAGATCCCCTGCATAAACTGAATCCACATAACCGATGACTCCATCTGAATTTCTACCAAAATGCAAACAAGCATTTGAAGAGCCCCTCAAGTATCTGAAGATTCATTGTACTGCTTTCCAATGTTCCTTGCCAAAATTAGCCATGTATCTGCTAACTGCACTAATTGCCTGTGCCAAACCAGGTCTTGTACAAACCATAGTATACATGAGTGAACCAACTGCACTAGAGTAAGGAACTCAAGACATATAATCAATGTCTTCATCTGACTGTGGACACAAGTTAGATGATAGTTTGAAGTAGGTAGCCAAGGGAGTACTGACAACCTTAACTTTCACCATATTGAATCTTTCAAACACCTTTTCAATGTACCCCTTTTGACTTAAATACAATCTGCTAGCCTTTTTATAACTCAATATCTCCATCCCAAAAATTTTCTTTGCTGCACCCAAGTCCTTTATGTCAAACTCCTTGCTGAATTATAATTTTACCTTTCCGACCTCTACTGTATCCTTAGCTGCTATGAGCATGTCGTCGACATATAATAGCAAATATGTAATTGATCCATCAACTCCCATTCTGAAGTACACACAACTATCATAGTTACTTCTATTAAGACCATGAGTAGTCATAAATGAATAAAACCTTTTATACTACTGCCTCGGTGACTATTTCAATCCATACAAGGATTTCTTCAATAAGCACACATAGTCTTCTTTTTCTGAAACTATGAACCCTTCTGGTTGTTGCATGTAGATGCTCTCCTCAAGTTCTTCATGTAAGAACGATGTCTTGACATCCATTTGTTCAAACTCCAAGTCATTCTGAGCCACTACTCCAAGTAACGCTTGAATAGAACTATGTTTTACAACTGGTGAGAACACATATGTAAAGTCAACACTAGGAATCTGACTGTAGCCCTTTGCCACCAATCTAGCTTTGTATCTAGTATTTTCAATTCCTGTTGTGCCTTCTTTTCTTTTGAACACCCACTTACAACAAACCATTTTCTTACCTTTAGGTAATTTCACCAAATTCCAAGTGTTATTTTTGTTTAAAGACTCCATCTCATCCTGCATAGCAATCATCCATTTGCTAGAATCACTGCAACTGACTACCTCTGAATATGTAGCAGGCTCCTCAATGGAATCAATTTCTTTAGCAACACTCAATGCATAAGCAACCAAATCTGCTTCCCCATACTTCTGTGGAGGTTTAATCTATCCATGAGGTCTATCATTAGCAATAGAATATTTTGGTGTTGGTGGTGTAGGAAAGATATTACCTTCTATCAATACTGAATTGGACTCATCTGTAGTAGACTGTTCTTCAACATCTGATTGTTCATTTGAACTAATTCCAAGCTCCACCTGAGTTGAATGATTCTGCTCCTTCGTTTTATTAGAATTCCTAAGAGGTGAACCACGAACCATAGCAAGTTCATCAAATATTACATTCCTACTAATAACCACTTTTTTAGTCTCAGGACACCACAGCTTATACCCATTCACACATGATTTATACCCAAGAAAGATGCATTTTTTAGTCCCTGTTAGGACACATATGAAAAGTACAAGCCGAGTCAAGAACCCATTCATCACTAGATTTAGTATCTCCGTTAGAAATGACAAGAAGCTCTCCACCACTTTGCTCATCTTCCATAATATCAGCCTCCCCTGTATTACCAGGTTGTCTTCTTAGCATGTCTAGACTTCGATCTGCCCCTCATATCTACCAAGATTCCTATCTCGTTGTCTCCCAAGCACAACCAAGCTTTCAGCATGATTTACAGATCCTCCAACAAGATGCTTTATCTTCTCCTTAGATAATAAAGTATCATAGACTTCTTCCACGGTGAGAGTATTACGACTATAGAGAATAGTGTCTCTAAAAGTCATATATGATGGTGGCAGTGAACACAACAACATCAAAGTCAAGTCCTCCTCGTCATACTTAACCTCCAATGTCTCCAAATCTGCTATGATTTCTTTGAACATAGTTAAGTAATCATCCAATGACGTACCTTCAGCCATTCGGTGAGAATACAAGCGCTGTTTCAAGTGTAGCTTGCTGATCAAGCTCTTTGTCATGCAAAGTTGCTCCAATTTCAACCACAACGCAGCGGTACTATTCTTCTTAAGAACATCCTGAAGAATCTGATTCGAGAGATGTAGATGAATCTGAGTTTAGGCTTTCTGATCCCCACGTCGCTTCTCATCCTACGTCTAGGTAGACAACATTTTATCAAAGCCAAGCAAGACTTCCTCCAAATTCATCGTGACAACACCGCTCGCATCTTTACTTACCATAATGTAAATCTCGTGTTTCTATCCAACAACGGAATATCAAACTTCATTGATGCCATGCGGAACAATCAACATTACGTTCTGATACCACTTTTTATGAAACTGATCGTAAGATATGACAAATAAAAAGAAATAAAGAAGAAAACAAGAACACAAGAATTTACGTGGCTCAATTTGGGAAAAATCCACGAGCAGAAGAGAACAATCAACTACAATCAATAGTTTTGTGTTTACAATTCAAGATTTCAATAAACTCAATTGAAATCTAAGCAATCAATTTCTAAATATGTTGTTGAATCTCAAGAGAATAATATATCAATGCTCTATATTAATTTTGATGTTAATACAATGTAGTTATATATATAGACCCTCTTATTGGAGTCCTAGATGGAGAAGAAGTCCCAAAAATCTGGATAGAACACGAAAAACGCGAAAGAATAGCCACTCGGGCGCACCTAGGCGCCACTTAGCAGTGCCTAAGCTCTGTGCCCAACGCCTGGGCACTCCAATCCCAGCGCCTAAGCGCTGGGTTTCTGTCCTCTTTGTTCTGCTTCAATTTTTCGGGCGCCGCAATGATAGCGCCTAGGCGCTAGGTCTCAGGTAGGTTTGCCAAAACTTACCTTTTGCCTTCCAAGAATCCTTTTCCAAGCCAAACTCATAATTATCAATGAAATTTGATCTCCACAAGTTAGGATTCTTCAAATCCAAGTACCTTAGACTTTCTCCAATCAACCAAATACCAAATCACATGGAATTTGGATCAAGCTATAACAAAAAGTATAGCAGAAAACATTATATGCATAAACAACCAACCATATAAATATGAACAAAAAGAAAGAATAAAAAAAAGATCTATTGTGATAAAAAAGAAAGAATAAAAAGAGATCTCTTTTTTGCAATTTTATTCTTTCGAGTTTATTTCGTTCATAAAAATACTAGCTCAAAAGAACTGCAAGACACAGCTCATTGTTTATATACTTCTTGCACAAGTAAGAAACAATGTTTTCTTGCTCTTTTCTCAGATAAATAAAATATCCCCAACAAGTGGTACAAATTTATCACTTACATATATATATGTATGTTTAAAAAATCCTCCTCAGTCTCAATTTATCTCAAAAGCATATAGCAGAACGTTGAAAAATCCATCAAAATCAAAGAGGGTGACAACTGTTATTTCCCATTTACTCTGAACTAATTTCAAAAGAATCAACCTCAGTTTGGGTACATTTTATAAATTCAATAAACATTAATTTCAACCGCACATTCATAACTACGACTCATTTATTCTTCATACATTTCGCGAGACACTATTATTCCTCCTTATAAATTGATTGATAAATTTACCGAATGAAGGCTCATTTTTTGAAACTTGACTGAGGGATAAGAAATTTGATTGTATCTCTCCAGTATTTCTAATGCAGATCTAATCAAAAAATTATTATTTATTCCATCCAAGAAAAATTGGATCAAACAAGAAACTCAGCTGATAGAAAAATCTAAGAAAACACTTTTCTCTCACTATCCATTCCCTAACTATATTCGAAGATATGGGTTCTATTTAAATAAAATTAATATTTTTTCAGGTCAATTTGAAATTCCCAGGCACTATCATAGAGAAAAGCCTACTTCAAGATGGCTCTGTAATCTTGTGAATAGAGTCATCCACGAAACTTAAGCATTTTTCTTCACTTAGCTTATTTATTAATAATCATCCCACACAAACACAGAGATATAAACAAATGGATATATGGACTAAGTAACTTAGAAATGAATTCAGTAATCGAAAATTCTTTACATGAACATATAACCAGCTACATAAGACCTCTGAACAACAAATCAGAAGTCAATATTTTCAAACAGGTTAGAACATCATCAAATCCTTATTCCGAGCAAACATAAAACGGAAAGATTATCAACAAAATTATAACTATACCCAACAAAAATTTTTTGATCTGAAAAATATCAAACAGAAAGGAGAAAAGGATAAAGCCCACAAAAAAGAAACAAGATACAAGGGGAAAAAAAAAAGTCACTTTAAACAGCAAGATGGCATTTTCAAGATAGATAACTGCCCATTATGCACTTAATTATTTATCATTGAATGAGTGAAAAATTATTTAATTTTTTGTAAAATATGTTAATTATAGGAAAAAAAATTAAATTTGGATGCACTTAGATGAAATTGATGTGAAATAAGTCAAATTGGAGCATACTTGGAGTTGATTCTAAGCACTTAAAGATCAATCGGATTGTAATTGAGCAATTGGAAGTATTAATACAGTAATCAGACGAAATTCATAAGTTTTGAGAGTTTAAATTAACCTTTATAAAGTTTGTGACTAAATTATAAGCTTTTCAAAACTTGCATTTGAATCAATTTTGAATAATTTTGGGTTGATGAGGAACTAAATGTGAAGTTTAGTACTAAAAATGATTAAAGTTGAATGAAAACTTGAAAAAGGACTAAGCAGGAAAAATGTTGAATTGGGGACCAACTTGAATGAATTTGGAAGATCGTAAAATTTATAACAATATTGCGATTAGGGCTGTAAATAGCTATGTCAACGAGCCGAGCCCGAGCCGAAAAAAAAAGCTCGAGCTCGGCTCGAGTTTTTTTGGACCGAGATTTTTTGGGCCCGAGCCGAGCGGAGCAAAGCCTGGCTAAAAAAATGAGGCTTTGCCCGATCCTCGGCTCGGTGCAACCGAGCCCGAGCCGGGCCCGGCTGGGGCTTTTTTCGAGCCGGGCCCGAGCCGTCCGAGCCGACGAGTTTTTTTGCCATCCCTAGCTGTAAATGGATGGAAGATGATAAAATTTATAACAATGCAATTGCATGGATTTATACATTGCGATTAGGGCTGTAAATGTATCAACTTCTAAATGCTAAAATTGAAAGGTCCTGATGACTTTTTATGCAATTTTTGGCCTACTTATATATAGATTGCAAATTCTATGATATTCTAGTCAGTGTCTGTAGTGGGAAGTGGGGATCAATGAAAGCAACTCCAACCGTTGGCCCATTCGGTTGTGTAATTTATAAAATAATTCATTATTATTTTTAACTTATTTTAATTAATAAAAAATTAAAAACTCTCCAAAAATTTTAATTAACAATATTATACTATTGTCTAATATTATTTATTATTTAAAAATTACATGTAAAGTATAATAAATATTTCAAAATGAAAAAAAAATTATTTGCAATAAATTGTGCAATAATAAATAAAATATATTATATTATTATAACAAATAAAATAATTGACATATATCCATATTTGCTTCATATAGTTAATGAATTATTGGAATCGGATCTATATAAATTATTGGACTGAGATCCTAAATCCACATTTCATTAATTTAATCTAATTTGAATCAAAATTCAATTCATTGACAACCCTAGTAATTGTGATAATATATTTTAAATGTGGCTCATTTTCATACTCTTAACGTGTTTAATCAATTAATGATACTTACGTACCTATTAGGATGATACTCAGCACCGATGTTGCTAAATAACATTACTCTATAAAATTGAAAAATGTTTCAAAATATGTGTTTTTATTTTTTACCATGACACATTGAATAAAAATTAAAAGTTACCTAATTTAATAAATAAGAAAATAATAAGTAGTTGAGATTACTTCCTCTCTTCTAACATAGAGTTATAAAGGGGCAGTGTGTGCACAAATTTGACTTAATGCAAGCATTTGAACGTTTGATTTTTTTTTTTTTTTAATAAAATTAAGTTTCGTTAGAAAAATGACTTCGAATCATAGATGACATACAAATAAGTAATTTAAAGGTAAAATTAATCTACTTAAGCACAAATAGATACTCTCTAAGATACATTATTTGGGAGGAACAAAACATTTCGTATCATGGCAACACAAAATGTTCTTCTTTTAAATTTTTTCAGTTTTTTATTTGACGATAAAAATAACCGAATATGAAAACGTTTCCTTTAAACCTAAAATGATGTTTGTTTGGAGAGCTTAAATTATAATTTAGAACGTGTTTGATCTACATTATTTTGAAAAAATGTATTCTGAAATAGTAGATTGATAGAGAATGTGTGGTTGAAAAAGAAGGAAAAGTTATTGATATGATCAAAAATATTATTTTATTGAAAAATGTGTGATTGAAAATGAGTAGAATAATAAGAATGAAAAAAATAATGTGGATCAGACATGGGCTTAGTCAACATGTCTCATTAGAATGTTTGGATAAAAAATATGTTTGATCAAATAGTTATAATTTAAACTATCTAAACGAGCACCAATTCATTGCGACAATTTTTATCCATGCCAAATTATATGTTGAGGTGTCTAAATATACATAGTTGCTTGACACACTTAAACTTGACTAAAGTCCGATTTACATATTATATCACTGGCCAAACAATTTTCATCAATTCTGCATTTTTCCTTTTTAATGTCAATTTCGAGCACGAGTAAAACATGAAAGCACAAGCACACAAATAGGGTTCAATTTTTATTTTTGACATTGCATGTCCTATTTTCAATTCGTATAATAAATTTAGAATAATGTTGTTTATCATTATGATGATAAAATATCAGTAATTTACTTGGAATAATGAGATTTTGTAGTTCAATTTTAACGAGAGAGGTGGTGGAGAGAAAGACGTAAAGGGTAATGAGTTCTCTCATCATCGATATTCCATCGTTATGATGATAAATAACGTTATTCTAAATTTAACAAGATTTGGATTTTATCAATCTCTATTTTTAGCACCTGTTTGATACACATTCTTTCAAAACTCATTTTCAATCACATATTTTTCAATAAAATAATATTTTATTACATCAATAACTTTTCTTACTTTTTAATCAAATATTTCTCATTATATCACTATTTAAAATGTATTTTTTTTTTTTCAATAATATTCATCGCACCTTTAATTTTGAATTGCAAATAAAAGTCTCCCCCCTCAAATCGACCAACTCAATACGGACCGCATCGAACCACATACATTGGCCCGCACCGAACAAAGAGTGGCCAGCTCAAGTCGCAATCCAAAATTACTTCCAAGTCATACACTCACCAGTGGCGAAATAAAGGTTTCTCTCATTAAAACCCCTCAAATTCTCCCTCCCGAAACCCAGAATCCGACCCCGCCCCCCCCCACACACACACACCGGAGCGGCTGCAATGGGGAGTACAAGAGGGTGGCGCATGGCGGGGATGGAGGTTCCAATATGCGGCACGGATTCCATCAAGTGGCATCATGTTTCTGTCCCTTTTACTTCAAATTCTACTATTACCACTCCTCCCAATCCAATTGCTAAGGATTTTGCCTCTTTCTGTATCGCGGGAGACCCACCTACCTATTTTATCTGGTCAGCCTCCCGCATATAGTTGAAATTTTTTAGGTGTCAACTTATGCATACACTTGCAATTATATTATGATATTTGCTATTAGTAGTGTTTATGTTGCGAGGACTCTGGATTACTTGCTAGGCTATTTATTTTGTTTTTCTGAGCTTATGTTTTTATTGGAACTTTCTCTAGTTATATTTTGTGCCCATTTGACATGGCTTTTGAGAAGTTAAAGGGAGCCTTTGGTACCCTTTTTGAATCTGTTTGGCTAATTTTATAAAAGTACTTCTTCCAGTTGGAACAATTTTTAGAGGAATTGGTCCAATGTGGCTTCATTCTTTTAAAAATTATATTTCAAACAAAAATTAAGCTTCCTCCAAAAGCTCTTCTACAAAAAGCAAAAACCATGCCAAACTATTATCTGTTAAGGGATTGGTGAATAATAAATTCGAGAGAATCTCTTCAATTGGAAGGAAAAGGAGGGTTTCAATACGTTGTGATTTGGTTGCAAAGAGACTTTCAACTGAAAGAGAGCTGGAATGAAGTCTCCCCCATTCTATTTGTGTGTTTATTATTAATATATTTTATTTCTTGTAGTTACATATTCATCAAGATACAAGGTTTTGCTTGAAATGGTGTAGTTAAATATTCATCAAGATACAAGGTTTTGCTTGAAATGGTGAACTGAGTTTTGTTATTACTTTAGCTGCTTTTGAAACCAGGAGGCTGCCTTTCTTTCTATGGTCATGTAAAATGATTGAAGGACTTCAAATGGTATAAGGATTCCTGAAAGGAAATTGAACAGTTGTTCTCCATTTTTGTTGATTTTTGACCCAAGATTCAGCTGACACTATTCCTTATTAGACATGATATTAAATTTTTGATGAGAAAATGTCAAGCAAAGATAGTTCCTGACAAATTTCTGTGTAACTTGTGGGTTTTTCATTCCAATCATGCTAGTCATCTGTCTGACAATTGAATCAGATTTTAAATAATCATGCCGTGTTAAACGTGCCAAATCTTTTTTTATGGTTTGATATTAGGAGACATAAAACGTGAAAAATATACTTAGGGTTTACTTAAAAGCCAGTAAATTTGACATTGCAGTAGTTCTGGATCTAAGTTTAGGAACAAATTGTGGACGCCAACTTTAGTTGCCTCTGTCTGTTATGATGAGAAGGATGTTGGTGGGACATGGTCCTTCGTGACTTTTGAATTAATTGTCAATGATGATATCGTGCGCTCCAGCTAAGTTATTGACACCCTCTTTTAGTTTAGTCTGTTGGAATTGATGGACTGCTTTCTCTCTTTGAACATTATCAATTGATTGCTTTGATTTCTTAAATTTTTTGTTATTTCCATATACATATTGTCGTATGTTGCTCTCCTTCTATATTACACATGGTTGACGTCCAATGATCACATTGCTCCAGGAAAACATGCAAGATTCAGTCAAATATGCTCGAGATTTTAGAGCTCTCTAGTTATAAAGAAATACCAAGGATTGGAATCCGAATCATATTTCCTGATGCACTTTTTCCCTTTGCCTTTATATTCAAAGATGAGGTCTGTTAGTTCTCAATAATTTGTATCTGTTAGTGCTTTTTCGTTTCGTCTGCTATATGACCAAGCTGTGCTGTTATTTCTTTTTTATGCAGGCCAAATTTGCTTCCGGAAATCAATTTGTGCTTTATGCTTTGACAATCTCAGGGGTTGCTTATCTCATAAGACTAAGGAATATTTATGACCATTCTCTTTTCTCAGCTAACGATATTCTTGAGTATCAAACACAAATTCAACCACATCATGGAGCAATAACTGCAGTTGCAGCAAGACCAGGATGTCTTGTTGTAGGAAGGACGGATGGATCTATTAGTTGTTTCCAAGTTGGCATTCTTGACCCGAGTGCTCCAGGTCTATAATAATGTTTATCTTCATTTCAATTTTTTATGTTGCGATGTTTCATTTCCGTGGTTAACTACTAACATTTTCTTGCTCAGTTGACTAACTTCTGATGCTAGAGATGTTATGGGAGGGGAGCAAGGGAGTTTGAAAGATTGTTTAGTAGCATTTGATCTGTGATTTGGAGCAAAGAATGAAGTGCATAATCTTAAAATGATAAACTTGCTTCTGCTAGGTAAATGACTTTTGGAGGTTTTCTTTTGGGAACAAGCTCTTTCTTAGGACGTGTTGTGAGGTTAATACGGGCTAGACCCCAAAATGGCTGAAGAGATTCATTGAGGAATCCTTAAGGTTTATCAGGGTTTTTCTTTTTCATAGATCTTGCTAGGTGGGACGTGGTTCTAGGAGAGAGAGAGATTGTTTTTGGGAGGATGGTTAGGAGAGTTCTCTTTCTTTTGCTGTATCTTTACCTAGATTGTATAATCTTTCCCAGTTGAAGAATGCCTTAATTACTCAATTCTTATACTCTCAGATAATAATTCGATTTATTGGCATTTGCAATTCTGTTTTATTCTGGAGATGGTGAGCTTTCGGATTTGTCTTTCTCATTTGAAATTGCTCAGGCCCTTTTGTTCAAATAAGAAATCGTAAGCTTTGTAATTCTCCGGTATCTTTTCCTGTGAATCGAGTTTCAATTCTTGGATGTCTAGTGCTTCTTACAGGGTTAAGGTGTTTGCACTATCTTTTTTCATAGGATGATCAGACTTGTGACATAGTGCAAAAGAAAAGAACTCATCTTTTTCGTTCTAATTTCTGGTGTGTGATCTCTATGAAGGTTGTGGAAATCATTGTCTACTTGTTGCATTCTGATATTGCGAGATGTTTGTGGAGCATGTTACTAATCTACGTTGGTTTTCTTTTAGAAAAACACAGTTATTCTTTAGAAAAAAATGGTTCATTTTGTGATGGAAAGGTTACGAGATGTGAGATGGACGCGTGGATGTATATAGCTTTGGGACTTTTTTGGTTCTGACAAATGGATCAGAGTAAAAGTTTTAAAAAGAAGAAACAAGAGGTATTTCGTTTATGGGAAGGTCTAAGTTTTTAGGTCTTTATGGGCTATCGCCGATTAGGAATTTAAACAATTTTCTTTGATTCCTCTTGATAAGTAAGATGTATTAGAGCATCTCTAGGAGACTCTTCAAATGTAAGATGCTCTTTAAACATAAGAGACTCTTGGAGATGCTCTTTATCATTGATTAGTTTCACTTTATTGATTGAGGGTCTTATCCTTACTTTTCAATAGATTCACGACGTTTTTAAAAACTGATGTTAAAATATGAATTAGTGGCCTTGGTTGATTAAGTAGACTGCTAGAAAGTTGAATCCACAGTTGTCTTTCAGTTTGCATCATTTTGAAGTTATGGTTATGTTGCTTTCGAGTATCTTTCCTAATCCTTTTATCTAATCTAATTTATAGGCTTTGTGTCTGAACTACGAGATGATGCTGGTTTTGGTCGGTTGTGGGGCATAATGTCAAGGTATCCGTTTTCAGTTTACGATGATTAAAATTGTCTCTCAAGACTCCACTTATTTGTGTTCTTTTTTGATATTTTTTTTTCTTAACAAACGCAAGTAGTATCAGAGACATGAATTTTAAATGCTTGCCCAAGTGTTGACTGATATCACATGAGGTGAACAACCTTTATAGAGAAGCTTTTACATATGATACAATATAAATAGCCCAAATATTGTACTCTTGCATTTAAAATGGTGGTTAGTTGTCAAACAAGGTCCATGAGTTTATAACCCTGAAGTATCCCCAATTTCAATCTGATTTGCGAGATTAACTGCATATCTTCCTTCTGTTTTGTTGAAGATGATTTATCTGGTATACATGTAGGACAATCTCTAAAAGCTTAAACTTCTTCATTAAGTGGTTCAACATGGTATATAGTAGGTAAAAGTCTTGAGTTCAAGTTTTGTTATCACCTGTTTAAATGAATTGTGTAACTGTTAGGTTTTAATGGTAAAAAATAAATCTCGTCTACTTATGAGGGAGCGCGTTAAAAGACAATTTAAATGATATATATGTGACTCTCTAAAAGCTTGTTGGACGGACATAGAAACGTGAATCCGATACGTTGACACGTGATTTTAAAAAAAGTATATGGACTCATAGATTTTAATTCTTCAACATACATTTATATAGTATATCTTTAGTTTAATACTTTTTATTTTAATAAAATTTAAAAATTTTTAGTTTTGGTATTTATTGTTGAAATCTTTTAAATAAGATAAGCTATTTATTTTATTAAAATAACTGAGAGTTAAAACTATATAATACAACTATCAAAGAAAAAAGGGCTTTCATATCTTTTAGATCAAGCGGTTTAAAACACTGATTTTTTTTACAAAAATTTATATGGATTTCTTTGCAGTCTTTCCTTTTGGGTATTTTGACAGAATTAAACTTAAACCGCACTTGCTATACAGTGTTGTTGCTCTCTCCCTCCACCCCCCCTGCTTAAGCAACTGCTGTCAAATATTGTAGATTACATGTCCCAGCTCTAATGTCTAAGTAACAGACTTGGATACTGACACGATCACTGTTATGGTCCCCCGTTGGGACTGACACGATCACTGTTATGGTCCCCCGTTGGGAGCTTGTAGTGCTAGCTCTTTATTGCTGTCCTTAATATTTTTGCAGAACTAGCTGAATTATGGGTTATTGTTTAAAGAAATTCCGTTGTCATTTTATGAGGCACATACACCATGTTTTTGCGTTATTCGGTCGAGTCTCTATTTTTAGCTTGTCCACTTACAAATAAAAAAGAAAAAAATCAATAGAAGTGTATGTTCGGTATATCTTTTTGTAGATTATAAGTTGTGGGTCCTAGTGAATGTGTAGATAAAAAAAATGTATAAAAGTTGTGGGTCCTACAAAATGTGTAGATTAAAATGATATTTGATCAGCTTATAATTTTGAAAAAAGCACTACCAGACATGCTCTAAAGCCATATATACTTTTAAAAGTACTCTCCAAATTTTCGAAATCTTTAGAAGTGAAAATTTCGTTTCCAATATATATTTTTGAGGGCTTC
Organism: Fraxinus quadrangulata; assembly: GCA_903798255.1. Taxonomy (NCBI): domain Eukaryota; kingdom Viridiplantae; phylum Streptophyta; class Magnoliopsida; order Lamiales; family Oleaceae; genus Fraxinus; species Fraxinus quadrangulata. The sequence goes on along the minus strand of CAIGRB010005246.1, from coordinate 37,657 downwards.
CACAACAATAAAGGGTGATGGAGGAGAAGTTTTAGTGCCTACAATCGATTAAGCACTTAATCAATTTCCCTTTGTTCTCTCTCCTGCCATATCTTCATTTACCTACCTTAATTGTTTTGTCCAGTTTTTGGTATTTTATTTTATTATCTGAAAAAAAAATGAAATCATGCTATGCACTTTGTCTTCAAATTAGATTGTTCGCATTTGATGTGGTTTGGTTACCGTTGGATCTGCGCGTAAACTTTCAACCGTGCAAAATCTATCAAAAGCACGTGAGAAACACCCATAAAATTAGATGGCGAAATTTATGGGATGTCTTGAAAAATAAGCAAGGATTTGATCTAGCTAGTTTGATTGGTCAAACAATCCTGCTTTGTATTGAATCAAATATCAGTTTTCCATCAATGAAACAAGTTCAATGATGTAGAGCTATAGATCCATAGTTCATTTGATGCCATGCATTTTTATTACACTCGTGTTACATTTCTTTTTTAAGCCAGTTCCACACTTCCGCTGTATTGCTTCTGTAAAATAAATAAAATAGGAGTTGTACGACCACCAAACACAATTTTGTTTTCATGATTGACGAACTTTATACATTATAACAATCAAATTTTAGAAAATTACTCAGAAAAAATCAATAATAGAAAGCAATTTCATTGCCGACTCTTTTTTTGATTGTCAAGGATTGATTTAAGGAAATTTTTTTAATGATGGTTCGCATGGACAATAATTATATTATTATGGTTGTATCTTAAATCTTCATTTTCTTCCCATTAATGCCAATCATCATCAAGGAGTCGGACGGTAGCTGCTGTACAGGATTTGGTCATATCAGAGGTGTCAAATAAAAAGCATCTTTTTGTGCTTCATTCTGATGGAAGCTTCCGAGTTTGGGACCTTTCTAGCAGTAGTAAAATTTTAAGTCAGACAGTGGAAATTTCAACATCACCAGGCAAGTGTACCGTCTTTCTCTGAATTAGTATTTTATGATGATTTAATCGACTATTTAGACTTGCTTTTCTCATCCTTGAGATTCTAATATACAAAACAGCATTTGACTTAGTATCTATGCGCCAGGATATTGTTTGCTTATTAGATCTTGCCTTGACATGATTGTCTATAACAACAACAAACTAAGCTTTGTTCTCCATAAGTTAAAAGATTCAGCTACATGAATCTTTTTTCGCTATTCTATTGTGTTCATAGCTAGATCAATTGGGAGATCTAAAATAATTAACACAGGCCAAGTTAAATTTGGTCTACTTATTGTAATGCCTTTAGTAGAGTTGATACGAGAAAGAATATCCACCTTGTACTGATGGCAGGTTAGGTAATGGTCCTCCACGTTTTACTAAAAAAGTATAAGGTGGAGATAAGACCTTAACTTTATTATTATAAAAAGTTGAATCAAAAAGGAAGTGTTGAAAATTATTCTAAAAATCATTTTTGTCCATGGAAGTATGTGGAAACTTTAAACTGATAATTTCTTTGGTCTTAATAGATTATTCATTCGAGTCAACTCTACTTGAAAGGATCCAAAAACAAAAAAAAATTATGATTTTCTTGCTGCGCCATTAGTTAGTGGAGGTATTGGAGGAAATAGGTTAAATATATATCTGAAAATTTGGTGACGTAATGATTGGCCCGTGTACGTCATGAAGCTAGTTTTTGAATTGAAGATAATGGCGTTATCTAATTTTCTTGATGTTTGCAAAATTGCTTTCTACAGTTGATATAATTTTTCATCAATTTGTGTTCTGAAGTTTCATCCACATATTACTTTCAGGTACATTTGTAAGGCTATGGGTGGGAGAAGCTAACCGTGATACTGGCATAATTCCTCTGGCAATGCTACATGAACATAACTTGGTAGGAGGCTCTTAAGTGGCAATGGAACTTAGAATTGCATATTGATATGTTACAGATATTCCCGTGTTCCCCATTCTATTTCCTTTTCGCGAATTTCGATTTATTATTTTGTTGTTTCTTTTTTCTTCTATTCATTGAAAAACCACGTGATGCAAAGTTCTAGTCATACCCTTTCTGAGAACCCAACACCATGTTTTAGCTCAATCTGCACATGCACCGGCATGCAATTATATGTTATATATAATATTTTTAATGTACATCTGCAATTTGATTTTCCTATTGCTATGTGAAATGCTTCTTTATGATCTCTAATAGCTAACTATTCAAAATAGTAGACTACGGGAATTATGGGTGGTTATCACTTCACATAGAAGTCATGAATAAAACACCAGCTCATGGTTATCTGTGCTATGCGAATGGAAATAGATATGTTATCACTTGTAAAAGATTTCAATATGGGTATCATGAAAATTAAGAACTTGATGCTATACATGTATATGTTTGTCTGTTGTAGTGTTATATAATTATGTGGCTAAATATTTTTCCTATCTTAACATCCTTTAGGAATTAGGCCTATGTTTGGCCCTCATTCTTTCAAAAATTTATTTTTTCAAAACTCATTTTCAAACACACATTCTCCTATAAAATAATATTATACGTAAATAAAAAAAATTTCCTTATTTTTTAACCACACAATCTCCAACAAAACACTATTCAAAAATACATTTTTTGCTAAAAAATGGAACTCAAACAAGGGCTAGAACTCATTTCATTTCTACCGGATTGATTTTGAAGAATAAGTGTGCCTGAAACTTTGGAACTTGCTTGGTAATGGATTCTTGAGGTGGATGCTCTGTAGCACGGACATTTCGACTAGAGTAAATTACGAATATGTACTCGTATTTAAAATATTTCAACAAGCAAAATTAATAACAAGTATAAAAGTGAATTTATACTATATAAGTGAATTTTTAAAAATGATTTAATCAAAATGTCAACGACGTGTCGTGTCAATACTTTTTTGAAAAATCGCGTATCGAACACACGTTTCAGTGCCTGTGCATCATAGGGTGGATGAATCAGGCCTGTTTTAGTAGTTCTAGAATGTAGAACATATACTGTATGAATACTGGATTTCCAGCATCAACTTTCTTTTGGCTATTTATCCGCAACTAGGCGGAGGAAAATGTGATACTCATCGGGTCGCAATTTACTCCACTTTCCCCTCTTTTTGTCAAGTTATAATTCTAGGAAAGGAAGCCATTGGTGAAGACGTGGAGTTATGTATTATATAGACTACTTGAATAAAATGAAGCTCCCCCCTTGATAGAAAGAGAGGTGGTGGGTTGGTTGGTTTGAGGAGTGAGAAGGTTGTTCTTGAAATATCTAAAATATGTGGAAGGCTAAGCTTCGAAAGGAAAACTCGACACTATATTTTTTGAACAAACTATTCCAGCTTCCTTGCTTGTCATCTATTATGAAATAATAACAAATGGCTAATCTGTTCTCTGGACATACCAAGCCCTCTTGCTACTAAAAGCTTATACATCCATGCTTAGAACCCTCGCCCTTTAGGAATTCATCACTTCCCTAACTTTTAAATGCTTTATATTTCTTTAAAATTATATGCTATATAAATTTGATAGAAACTTCTTGTTCTCTTTCAATGAGTATGCCAAACGACTTCTTTAAGGTACTAAGTGACAATTTGCTAAGTATTCCATATTGCTTTTTGAGTTTTAGTCGCAGCTGTTGAAATTAAGTTTTGAAGAATTTCATCTGTCCTAATTTTGAGTTGCACCAAAATTTTTTAGTCTTGAGCTGTCCAAATAATGAGCTTGTAATAGAAGTAATGAAATGTTCTTTAAGTTCTCTAATAATGCCTTCCTTCTGCTATTTTTTTTAACCTTAAAAGACAAAAAGGGAGGATGGGGATGGATCAATGTGACAGGCTACTTTATTGCTCTGTACATGTTTCTGGGTGCCATGTATTTTGTTCAAATGAAAATTGCAGAAGAGTCCATTGGTAATGACGTTGAAGGAGTTCAAGAATGTAAGGTTGATCAATGGTCATGAGCTGTGTATGGGGGCTGCAATGGCTCGAAGTCGGCTTTCTTTAGAAAATGACAATTTTTGAATTCCAGAATAAGAATTTGAAGTACTGAGTCTGAGTAGGTTGGACTTTGCATCAAGCTTTTGTGCTCTTTATCTGAACTATGGTTGCTACTCTTGTAGGTATAGTTATCAAACCAGGATCGGACTGGCCGGTCCAACCAGGAAATTGGTGAACTGGACTATGGTCCGGTCCAGGTAGTATATTCTGATATGTTAGCTATTGACCTGTAGTAAACTGGACAAACTCGCTGATTTTTTCATAAACCCGGCGAACCAATGAAACCCGCTAGTAGTTTAAACTGCTCCAAAAAAATCATTTTTGGGGGGGGGGGGGGGGGTGTGGTTGATCTTTGGACCTCCTAGAAACCATGGAGAGGAAACCACCACAAGGCTAGCCCATATCATTGTTTAACATAAGCCACTGTATTATATATGACCAAATTTCAAGTATCTAAATATTCCATCATACATTAACCAATTTAACAAATATATTAGTACATTATATTTGAACTATAGGAAATATTTTATAATATCAACGTATTAATCCATACAACATGAATTAACATATGAATAAAATTAATTATTTTTGGAATCAACAATAAGCGATTTAAAACTTTATTCTACTTCCAATAACTAAAAAAAAGTTTAATTAAATAATGGCCCACCAGTCCAACCAGTGACATGGTAGCATAGCCAAGTCAATTTATTGTCTGGGTCTGATATTGCAGGCAGTACTACCTATGTTCGAGGACTCTGGGGTAGTCCAAATATCTGATGCAAACTTGATAAGAATGTTGAATATGATTTAACTAATGTTGGATTCATATATAGCAGATTTGCTTTGCGCATCCACAAAAAAAATTCATTTGCTGATTACTTTTATTATTGTTGTAGCTTTTCCTGAAATGAACGTATTCACTGATTATTTCTATTATCTTTTCTGAAAACTTTGATAAAACAATATTTAGTGCATTGCAGCTGACGTGATTGGAGTCTGAAAAAGACTTTTCTGCAGATTAGCTCTACTTTTGTGCTCAAAAAATGTCTGGACAGTTATATTTACTCGTTTCTTTTGGTTAAATTTTAAGGATGTTAGCGTGGATACTATCTTTTTGTATAGCCTTCGTTATAATCTGGGAGATGGGAGAGTGTTGATGCTGGAGCCATCATTAAAAAACATCTCTTTAGGGGAGGTAATAGTTTTGTTACCCTTTTTTTTCTGGTCTCTAATGCTTATATTTTATAATTAATCCATTTTGAAATACTGCATGCTATATCTACCTCTTGAATCCTGTCAGGGTGGACCAATTGATGTTAGACTTACTTCAGACAGAGTTTACGTACTTACCGAAGAAGGATTGATAACTCAAGAGTTGTTTAATGGCGTGGAGTAAGTTACTCGGTGCTGGTGATATGTTTAGTTCTATTCATTTGACTTTAGACTGAGCTAGTTTTTCCTCTGGCCGAATTCCTATTTTTCTTCTGTTATTTGAAGAGATCAAAGTGGATTCAGATGCTTCATTTTATTTTATCTCTGGGGATCCACTTTTAACCTTTTCAATTTTTGAAGCGTTAGTTTGGTTGTTCTGCTTGAGTTTAGCTAACGCTGCACTTCATGTTAGGGGATTGGCAAATTACTATGCTTTGCAGGATGTGTATGTTGCAGACCTGCTATTTCAAAGTTCTGAGCATTCTTCAGATGATCTTCTTTGGCTTGCCTATGCAGCATTTTCATCTTCCAAGGTGGTAAACAATTTTCTTTTTTGTTTAATTTTGTTAGTTATTTAGTGCCTTAGTTTTCATAATTCACCGTCTGTGCTCATAGCTTACTGATCTCCAATGAATTTGTGACACATCCTTTAAAATTTATTTTGTAGGATATGTTCTTGTGAACACAGACTTCTGTTTGAAATAAGGCTTAGTTCGTTATTGTTGTTTAACTTATTGATATTTTTTCTCCTCTTTCAACAGTTATTTTGTTTTGTATGTAAATAATTCGGCAGAGTGCACATGCAAACCCACACATATTTTGATGGATATCGGATTGTGTATACAGCATTTGTATTAACTATATATTTCTGTACTTTGATTAAGTACTAGATAAATGTAGTATAACAATAGAAGTATACATCTCTGTGATGAAAGCTTCTGATTTTTTAGTTTAAGGCTGTAGGTTAGACTTGCAGGCAAGTATCCACACTTCTCTGCTTGAAGCTGATGATCTCTTCCCTCGTTGTGTGTTATGTAGGATAGATTGGGAGAACGGAGATATTGATTTGTAAGTGATGGGTGAAGGTAGATCCAACTATGAGGTCCTTTGTGTTGGAGAGAACATGAATTTCTAAATTGATAAAGTTATGAAATTTCCCATCCTCAGTTTCTTAATTTCTTTAACACCGTTTCTCTGCTGCAGAAGGATTTTTCTATTTATTTTTATCTATTTCCGTGCAAAGTTTATCAGGATTTTATTATACAATGACAAATGTTATATGTATTTATTTGAGGTCACGCCAAGATTTTTTTTGAACCATGACCCTTTCTTAAAAAAACCACTTATTGAAGTTGCTGACAATGTGTCACAAATATCCAACGGGTATGCTGAGGAGTAAGATGATGTTGCTTTGAATTTGAGGTTTTTTATGATTGGATATTTTGATATGAAAAGGCGAAATAAGAGTATTTGGGTTGTGAGGGTATACTTATGTTAATTTGTTCTAGATTTTATTTACAACAGATGAGTGAATTTTCTGCATTCTTGTAAGTGACAACATACTGCTAATTTTGCAGGATGAAATTTCTCCATTTGTATCTTCTATTTTCTTACGTAGGCTGCTTTTTCCTGGGGTTCATCATGCTTTGGTGCTCAGGAAAACTTTACAAGAATATAACAAGCACTTTACTGATTCTGAGTTTGACTCCTTTACTGTTGATGGACTAAAAAATGAAATTCTTTCACTTGTTGAGCGTCAGGTATTTTCTTGATTCTCACATTGACCTTTTAGAAAAAAGAACTATTCTTTTCAACAATTAGATATTTTTCGTCTCTCTTGCATTTCTCGTAGCCTCTGCCCCCATATACATTGTCCTTCTTTACATTATTAGGTAATTTAATTTAGATATCCACTTTAAACTTTCAAGTCACGTATGCTCACTTTCTCAACTTTCATTTAGATCATGCCAAATCAAATTTTACAACTTTGATCTCCAGTTGAATTTGAATGGGAGCCTTATGATTGGCCCATTGCTATTCTTTAAATTGAATTTAAACATAATTTTCAAAAGGCTACCAAAATCTGAACCCTGCAATTCTTGGAGTGAAAGGTAGACATGATAGTTTATTCATTTTTTTTAATGATTACTTATGTAAGTAATTATGTATCTACATACATACCAATACCTAGAGTCACATACATTCACATTCATAGGGGGCACCATATGTACATACACATTTGTCTTTTGTTTTTTGTGTGTGTGGAAAGTGGTAGGGGTTCAAGAAGTTGAACGGAGTTGATAACTGTGTGTTCTACTGTAGGGTGGCTGTGAAAATCCAGTTTCAATGCTTCAGTGTTGGAAAACTTTCTGTACCCGCTATCTCAATAATTGGTGTAAAAACAATGTAGCTTGTGGTCTACTGATGGATTCAGTCACCGGAGCTGTTGGTTTAATCAGAAAAAATGCAATCTCTCTGTGCCGTGGTTTGGAGGACGTAGAACATCTTATATATGGTACATCAAACTTCATACTGATAAACAAAATCCTACACATGAGCTTTTTAACTGCATTTCTTTTATCAAATGTCCACAATTGTATCTAATGCAGACATTTCTTTAATTCTTATGCTATCAGGTTCTTTTAATGAACTTAGCAATAATACAAACTCTGGACTGCAAATTTCTGGTGATGAGCTTGATCGGGAGATTCTTTTTGAGTTACTCCAGTGTGTTAGTTGTGTGAGCCAGCAGTTGGGCAAAGCCTCTTCGGTTATATTTTACGAGTCACTTCTTAGCACACCTCATATCTCGTCTGAGGAGGTTGTACCTCGCTTTATGAAGATTCTACAAACAGGATATAGTTCATCAATTGCAGCTCTACAAATATCAGAATTGGGAGCTGATATTGCATGGGAGAAAGAAGTGTCGAATCACAGAAGTTTAAGAAAATTTTCAACGGATATGTTTTTGTCCCTTCATTCTTTATGCAATAGAGCTAACACCTGGGGCAAAGTTTTGGATGTTATCGAGAGCTACTTAAGGTTTCTAGTGCCTCGTAAAATTGTACTCGAATTGGGTTCTGAAGCTGTCTTCAATTTTAATGGTTTTGCAATAGTACAGGCTACTTCCCAAATTGCCAAAGTTATGTTTGAATCTGCATTGGATGTTCTTATGCTGCTAAGCTATATGGTTAGCATCAGTGGGCAGGTTAGTTTCAAAACAACTGCACTAGGTACATAAAAGTGCACAATGATAGCTCACATTTTTTCTAATTGACTTCATATCACTTAGAAATAATTTCCTTATACTTTCTGCATGTTTGGTATTTCAAAAGAGTCATGGAAGGTAAAACACATAAAAAAGGTCAACTCAACTATACCCCAAGTCTTACAAAATCACAAATCTTTGTAAGTAGTCAACGTTTGCTCTGATGCCAATAATACTCGTTAGACTTATTTGTCTTATTTATTGGGCGAATTATCATTTTCATCCTCTTTCTTGATTAACACATCTAGGTATCTTTCTATGAAGGATATTTCTTATTTTCTATAATTGCACGAAATAGTGTTCTGGTAAATTTTGCTTTTTGTGGGAGTAAATGCGTACTCTACCTACATAATCACGTGAGATGTTGAGGCAGAAATGCTTTTTCATTTTATTTTACATTGTTAAGTGTTTCCAGTGGAAACGTATAATCTTGTTCAGTTTATGAGCCAGCCATCACCAGGGGGTCAAAATGTACCAATTTAGAAAAAGAGCAATGAAGTTCATGCAAAATGTGAGATTATTTTTCTGGTTGATTCATCAAAATCAAAACAAAACTGGTACGGCACACTGATAGATATCTTTAAAAAGGCTCTTTTTGAATGAGAATGGATTTGAATCTACAGTTTTCATGACAATATCAGAATGTTGTGAGTATAAAAATGCACCATCGTCTTTATTTTTAGGTGCCAAAGAGTTCTGAAGTTTGTCAACCTATTTTTAGCTTTAGAAATTCTTAATAATTTCAATTCATGTCGAGGAGAGTGAAATCCCTCTAAGATGTGGTGCCATGACTGTACTGTATAAATATACTGGGAGGAGAGAAATATGGAAGCATTATGCTGAGCCAGATACTCAGCTTCTTACTATAATGCTTGTTGGTGTGGTATTCAGTGTCTACATGCATGTCTGTTGTTGCAAAAATTACAGAATGAAACCCTATCACTCAAAAGAATAAATAAATAAATCCTATGCAACTATTTTGTTAAAACTTAGCACCTTGTTTTTATTTGCCTCGAAATATTTTCTTCTTTATCTTTGGAGAACCATGTTATTGGGAGTTTTATTTCATTATGGATGCTACGAGTGTAAAAGTGTTTCTAATAAGTTTTAGGATCTTATTGTCCTCCACTTGTCCAAATCCTCCCGGACTCGAGATGGGATCCTGATTATATAAACCAGAGTGTGGTTGCATCTCTTTCTCTCTATCAGCATTAAGGTTTTAGGAAGTTGAGCTGTTTACACCTAGAACTTTCGGAACTTTTGGGTAACGATTGTATACTAGACTGCACACATCTCTGTGTGTGTTAGGAAGCTGGAATTAATATATTTATCTGTTATCATATGAAGAAGTTCTAACTCATTCTTTACTTTACAGATTAATATGACACACGACGATGTTTCAAGAGTAAAACTTGAGTTAATTCCTATGATTCAAGAAAGTCTAACCGAATGGCATATTATCCATTTCTTTGGGACCACACCATCTGAATCTCCTGCAATTGAAGATTTTAGTTCTCTACTTTCATCGTTACAAATCGGTAGGACTATCATAACTTTCACTTGCTGTTTAATTTCTCCATTTCTCTCAATTTATGACATTAATGTGATTGTTTATGTATTTATCTTGGTAAACATTAAGCCCCTGTTTGACAACCATTATTTCAACTCTCTTTATTCTACATACTCATTTTCAATCACACATTCACACAATAAAAATATTTTGCACGTAAATCCAAAACTTTTCCTACTTTTTAACCACATAATCTCCAAAAATTCATCATTCAAAACTTTGTTTTTGTCAAATAATGGCTATCAAACAGCGGCTAAATATTAACAGAGATGTTAGGTAGTTTCTTTTTATGGTGTATGAATCAGTCTTTTTTATATAAAAGAATAGCAAATCAGCATGGACTGATCACTGATGGACTTATAGTTGGAGTTTATTCAACTTAACTTTCTTGCGATGTTTTTGAGATTGATTTATAGTCTAGAATTTAATTGATTGATGATTTTCACTCGATCTGGTCAGATGGCAATGATGATAAAAGATCGTGGAATGAGAGGCTAGGGAAGTGTGATTTTCCTTTAGCTTTTATCCTATTATTAAGTATGCAAAGTTCCTTTGGAGATCTGGGCCACCTCTCTAGCAGCTTAATTAGTTTAAGTCGGGAATTCACTAGCTGGATAATATGGGGAAGAGATGGAGAAGAATCTTCTGTATCTTTCAGCCATTCAATTGATCTTGCACTAGTCTTACTTAGACATGGCCAGTTTAATGCGGCCGAGGTTTGTTGCTTTTGATTTGCTATAATATCGTTATACTATCCAATCTCTGAATATTATAAACCTGGGAATGGTTCTCAAACAAGTTCTTGTTTCATCTAGTATCTGCTTACTTTGGTGGATGCATATTCACACAAGGAGAAAATATTTGAAAGCCTTCAGGTTGTGGGTGGGAAATTACCCACACTTCTCCATCTTCTTGGATGTTGTCTTGTTGCTCAGACACAACATGGATTGCATGGCCCATTTAAAGACAGGAAAGTTGGTGAAGCCGTTCGCTGCTTTTTCAGGTATTCAAGGTTTTTCATTATCCACTTTCTATTAAACAGAAAACAAATTTGAGAACTAAAAAAATATGTCTGTGTGGTTTGTTTCCTCCCATATTCACGAGTTTCTTGTTTGGGACTTGTTCTCTGTATCTTATTTAGTTGTCTCATGTCTGTAATGTCCATCTTTTGGGCTCTTTTCTTTTGAGCATGGGCTGATTGCTGTTGGTTTGTATTCTAGCTGGTTTTTTTTTTTTTTTTTTGATAAATAACCAGAATTTATTAATCAAAGGATAATACATGGGGAATGTACTATCAACTTAGACTTGTATTCTAGCTGGTTATGAATAGCAATTATATATTTTTCTAATATATATACTTTTTTTTTATTGAAGTCTTTGTTTCAATTTCATTCAAGCAGTTGTCAGATTGATCCTTGCAAAAATCTCTCTTTGGAGTTCTAATTTAGAACTGCTATCTTTAGCTACATTTATGGAAGAAAAGGAAGTTCCATTTATATGCTATTAATGTTTTTTTGTACAGAGCTGCATCACTCAAAGGAGCTTCCCAGGCTTTGCAAAGTTTGCCACATGAAGCAGGATGGCTGAGTGTTAGTTTCAGTATGTTAAACTGTTAAATACTTTCTTTTCATTTTTCATGATCTTATATGGTACTACTTTATTTATTCATGTATTTCCTTCCAGCTGGTTCTCTCCCACCTGCAGCATGGAAGCTTCAATATTATCAATGGGTGATGCAGATATTTGAACAATATAATATGAGTGAATCTGCTTGCCAATTTGCTCTGGCTGCACTTGAGCAAGTTGATGAAGCTGTTAGTCCTATAGATAGCAGCTCCAGGGAAGATTTCCTTGGGGAATCAGTAACTTCAGTAAAGGGCCGACTTTGGGCAAATGTCTTCAAGTTCACTTTGGATCTTAATTACTACCATGATGCATATTGTGCAATAATTTCAAATCCTGATGAAGAGAGCAAGAATATTTGTTTGAGGCGATTCATAATCGTTCTTTATGAGCGTGGTGCAGTAAAGGTGTTGTGATCATTTTTACCTTTGTCTTATTTCTATTTTCTTCCCTGGGCCTATTTGTTCCCCTTGCCGTAGATTCTTTTTTTGTAGCATTTGACTTTCCATATTTAAGTGTAGAAGAGAAGATATTAAGTGCTGACTATATTAAATCATAATTGTTTTCATTTGTGCTCAATGAACCATCTCTATTTAGAACACTGTTTCAACAATATTATTTGTGCAATGTTGTTGTCCACGGTGGTTTTCTTTTTTCTTTCTTTTTATTTTTTTAATATCTTTTAATTCTCTTGCACAATATTTGCATGCAATGCTCACGATCTCAAAACCTTTCTCGAATCTATCAATTACAGTTTTTTGCATTGCTTGTGCAGCATTGACATTATAGTACTACAAATTTTACTTAAGGATTAAAGCCCTGTTGAACCCAATTTTTTGAGAATAAGATTTTGTAAAAAATGATTTTTTTGGAGAATGTGTGGTTAAAAAGTAGGAAGTTTTGGATTTACATGCAAAATTATTTTATTTTATTCGGAGAACTGTGGTTGAAAGTGAGTTCGGAGAAAATGAGTTTTATAGAATGGGGCTCACACAAGGGATAAATTTTATTTACTCCTATTACTTTGAAGTAGTTAGGCTTTCTGAAGCCTCTTTTCTTCTTTTCTTCCATTTCACAGTGAAGTCCTTTTTTTCATATGGGTGAATGTTCACTAAAATACCTTTATACTGGCAAAAAAAAGCTCACCGTGTTAAATTTGGGTGTTTTGTGCTCATATTGATTGCAGATACTTTGTGATGGCCAGTTACCTTTGGTTGGTTTAGTGGATAAGGTAGAGCGGGAGCTTGTGTGGAAGGTATTTGATGATTTCACAAAGACTGAAGTCTTCTATCTTTCAAGTTCTTTCTTGGCAGACTAATATCATCGACATATTTCTTCTGCAGGCAGAGCGTTCAGATTCTTCAGCCAAGCCAAACCCATTCAAATTACTTTATGCATTCGAGATGTACAAACATAACTGGCGTAAGGCTGCAAGTTATATGTGCCTGTACTCCGTGCAGATGAGGGCTGTAGCAGCATTAAAAGATCACCAGCCCAGGTCTTTGGCTCTGCAAGAGAGGCTGAATGGGCTATCTGCTGCTATTAATGCTCTACATCTTGTTCATCCTGCGTATGCTTGGATTGAAGCTCCAGTTGATGAAACTTTTCTATATAAAGAAAACTACCCGAGTAAAAAGGCTAGGACAATCATGGAAGGAAAATGTATATTATCCTTCGAAGTAAACTTATATTTAGGAAACTGTCAATGTTGCCATGTTCATTGACTTTATTCTGATATTTATCCATCTGTTCCTCCTCTAATGTTTACTCAGTGACTGTAATTTGTTTTCTTTCCTCTCCTGTTTCAGCTCTTGATGATGATGGTCAGCCTCAAAAGCTGCAATCATATTTGGATGTTGAGAAACTTGAAAAGGAGTTTGTTATCACATCAGCGGAATATTTCCTTTCTTTGTCGAACGTCAAGTGGACTTTTACCGGTAAGACCGTGCATGGTTAGTTATCTCGGAAAAAAAAAAAGCAAAATTATAGGTTGATTAGTTTCTTTCTATGATGTTAACGGTGAATATGTTTGCCTACTTTTAATGACTGGTGCTACTTTTTGAACAACTTTTTCTTTATATCTGCCTGAACATGGAGTTTGATTCCTTGCATGATTTATCCCATCTATTGACTTCTAGGGACTGCTATTTTCTTATTTCAATCCAACTTTTCTTTCAGGAAATGATGGACCATCATCTGATCTAATTGATCTGCTGGTAGAGTCAAATTTATATGACATGGCATTTACTGTGATCCTTATGTTTTGGAAGGGTTCTAGACTGAAAAGGTATTACTCCATCCGCATCTCGTATCTCATCTTCCCATAAGCTGCTGTAGTCCCGAATTTCTTTGACGTGCTTTTATATATGATATGGTTGTTCAGGGAACTTGAAAGAGTCTTTACTGCAATGTCATTGAAATGCTGTCCTAGCAGACCATTCCCCCCGTCGGTTGGGTAAATATATCAAACATACATTTACTTGCCATGCTATTGAATCTTCTTGTTATAATCTTTTACTCATTTGGCGGTCCATTGAAATAGTTAATATTTGCTTTTCAGGAATGATAGTAAAACAAATGGCCTTCTGTTGACTTCATCACAAGATGAGGTAGTTGTTCATGGCTCACTTGATGTGGGTACAACGGTGCAACAATCTAAGAGCAATCGACAGTGGGAAACGCTTGAAGTCTATCTTGTTCGTACTTCTTTTTAACCTGTTTGACTTCTTTGCAATAGCATGTTCGCCTCCGGTTAGACACAGCATCCATGAAATGCGGCAAATTTGTTTCTCTACACTATTTGGCTCTCGTTTTATTTCTTTTTCCAATATATATTGCTGAAGATCAATATGCTCCATGACAGTTATGTTTTCTGATGCTCCATATACTGTGAGCTTCCTTGCATTGCCATTGTGGACAATGATGTACCATGCATTTGCATTATTTAATCTAAACATCTAATATTCACAGGTCTTATGCTGTAATTATTTTTGCTACTTATGGTGATTCTCTATAATATTGACATAAATTTCAAGCATTTTATTCTATAATATAAATTTGATATTCACGAGGCTTATGTTCTGCCTTGTGAGAAGTAAATTGTTCATCTTGGCCCTTTTGACACACGGATAGGCTTAATGTTTTGTGCTTTGAATATTCTTCAAACAACCTGAGATACTTTATAATCCGATCTCAGAGTCTTCCCGAGTAAAGAGTATGACCTCTAATATTTTCCTCTTAAATGGTATATTTTGATGCCTTGAGTGAAAAGCTTCAATCTTGTATTTGGAATTTACAGTTTCCTGAAATGATGTATGGTTCTTCATATGCTTTTGCAGTGGGCTTCACTATAGCACGTCCTCACAAATTTCTCGTTATGGATTATATTGAAGTTCTCTCTAAGGCTTTCTTTCTTTATAATTATGTCTATTTTTTTTTCGTTTTCTTCTTTTTTCACTCTTCATTGTTTTTCAAATTTTATATTAATTACACATTTGCTTAATTTGAAGGTGTGCATAGGTTTGGGGTGTGACCTGTACTGTCTGAAATATGGATGAGCTTGCTCATTGTGAGCTATATCTGAATCTATTATTTTGTTGAAGATCTTGACTTAAACTTCCTCTGGCATCTTCTATTGCAGGATAAATACAACGCATTTCATCCCAGATTACCAGTAATTGTTGCTGAAACTCTTCTTTCTGCCGATCCTCAGATTGAATTACCACTGTGGTTGGTTCGAATTTTCAAGGTAATTCTTTGGAAATACATCCCATGGTTAATTGGTATTGTTCATCTACATCTATCCCAGTGAGCCGTCTATCGAATCGTTGCTTATATACCTGGTATTGGCCATAATTCATAAGAACATTCTTTAGTCTTAGTAAGAGGGGGAAGGGTTAAGGATTTACCCCGTGTAAGATATCACATTGTTAGGACCCTAGATGCTGTCGGAGTAAATGATTGTCGATAAGGGCGTTCTAGTGCATTGTAGATTCTTATCCAAGACTTGTATCATTTGATGATGTCATGTGAATCGCTAGAAACATGTGAAGTGTG
Source organism: Fraxinus quadrangulata (assembly GCA_903798255.1). Classification (NCBI taxonomy): domain Eukaryota; kingdom Viridiplantae; phylum Streptophyta; class Magnoliopsida; order Lamiales; family Oleaceae; genus Fraxinus; species Fraxinus quadrangulata. The sequence goes on along the minus strand of CAIGRB010005246.1, from coordinate 21,943 downwards.
AATTATTATTTATATACTACTTTGATTTGATTTTTAAATTTTAACTTCCTTTTAGGAGACCATATCTTAGAAACTCGTCTTCATACTGCACTGCAAGTTTTCCTAAAATAAGCATTTAGGATGAGTTGAAAGTATGAATTCTACATCTGACTCTGGTTGTTGACACTTTTTATAATGCTTAAAAGATGCAACCATACTAGTGAAAGTGAAAAATGATGTCAGCTTCTGACTGTGTGCACGTGTGTCAGTGTATTGTATATGCATTTGAGAGTTCAGTCTTGCTGATCACTAGACATACTTCTGGACTTGGGCATTATGTAAACAATATGTGAATTTGAATGCAATTAGATTGTGAGACGAGGGAACTAAAGATTCCTAAGTCAACCGTATTGCTTAATCATTCCATTAATACCTCTACTGTAACACCTTGTTTTCTCCAAATATATATATAGGCCCTGTTTGGTTTTGACAATAATGTGATTATGTGTGCTTATGCATTCTTGTGTGCTTATTTCCTCCTCGAAAAGGTAAACCCTTCCTTGCCTGAACCTCAGAATCTTGTGTGCTTATGTGTTCTAAAATAGGTCACGTCCATGGTGGTAATCCAACATAATTCCACTATGGTGTCTGTCAGTTCCCCCATTGGCCTCTAGAGACTTCTAAAGATACAGTTGCCACCATTATCAATGAGCAGAAATAGTGGATGTACACGTGTACATTATAGTATATGGGCCCCACTACTTAATTTGTACTTAACCATTGCTTAATTTGTGCCCCATGAACTAGCACTGAGAACTCAAACTGCACTGGCTAATACTGAATACCATTGTCACGTCCCTCGATCCCACTTAACATACCATCAAATATCTGGTGCCATTCCTAGTCATCTCCTGGGTCACCTTGTGGTACTCCTGACCTGTGGTATATACACATCCAATGAACAAGTCCAATGAGCAGAATACTCAATCTTCGGCCCCACGACTTAATATATGATTGTTGCACAAGTATACACTGTATGCTCTTTCACCAATCAGCACTTGAAGGGATTGAAATTATTAAGCTTTAACTCAGGTGCAATTGTTTTATATTATGTAGTTCCTACTTCCTATTCTAGCTTCAGAAACCCTCTATAATTCGAACTTACTGGAAATAAATTTCATGTTGTTGAAGCATAGTTTCTTATTTTTTAGGTAGTTGGTTTTTAATACCATATCATATAGCTTAACATGCCTATTATATTTTGCTTTGTTTTAACTGCAACAACTTGTTAACCATTTCCTAATTTTCCATGGTCTGTGACAGGGTGTTAGAAAGGAAAGAAACTTAGGAATGACTGGAAATGAGTCCGATCCAGCATCCTTGTTTCGCATATATATTGACTATGGCCGACTTGCAGAAGCTACTAATTTACTAATTGAGTACATTGAATCCTTGGCATCAGTAAGTTCGCGCTTTCTTCTCACCAGCTCAGCATTTATGACCCTTGGAGCTCAATACTGTCAAAGAGTGAACTGACATTATAGTGAACAAGATTTTAGCTTCTCATTCTTTCTTTGTATTGTCTAGTGCTATCAATACCTCCCTACCAAACATTCAATGAATGTATTGCCTTTGATTTCCATATTCTTATTTTATTGGCTGGAAACTGAAGAGCTTTACCATTATCTGCAGCGACCAGCAGACGTTATTCGTCGTAAAGAACAATTCGCAGTTTGGTTTCCTTACACTACAATTGAACGTCTGTGGTGCCTTCTTGAGGAATCTATCAGATTGGGCCACAGGATTGATCAGTCTGAAAAGCTGAAAAAATTGTTGCACAGTGTGCTGGTGAACCATCTCGATCTGGTGCATTGCTTCTCTTGACTCTTTTTCCTACCAACTGAATTGTCTGCCAAACAATGACACTAACCATCATTCTTGTTTTTATTTTCGTCCAATTTTCAGCTGAAAGTGGATTCAGACGATGTTCGGTCTTCTCTAGTCCTCTGAAAATGCGTTGTAGCAGTTTTTGAAGCTATGGGACATTCTAGATTCCTCCATTTTTCAGTTGGAGCCTCACAATGTAATCAATTCCGTCTGCCTTTCATCTAGTACTACTACTATGCCAATTTTGGTAGGATATTGGCTGGGATCAGTTGTTTTGAGGAGGCTGGATGTGGCTCAATATTCATCCAGGTTAAGTTCTCAGCTGTCAGTTGCAAATATTATACAAATTAATATTTGGTTTGTGTTGTGTTGTATTCTATCAAAGTAATTAGGATCAGTAAGATCGGTTCATAAATTAAGTTTTAGAGGTAAAGCTTTCTTTTCTTGATTGAAGATTGAGATGGGGCGTCAATGAATGAAAATTTGTATACTTGGGAATGATTGCATTCTACCAGGGCTGGAGGTGTAAAATGAATTTTTGAGAAAATTGCAGTGGATGCCCCCAACCTATTTTATGTGTTGTATCTTTGTTTTCAACATTTAAAAATGGAATTTTTTAGTCCTCGAACTATGATTCTGAAGGATGGTTTTTATTCGAACAATCGTTAAAATTGCTCGAGTTATACAAGATAAGAATATAAATATGTGGGAAAATTGACTTTTTTTCCCCCCTTCATAACAAGGTTTGGTCAATGTGTTCTAGAATGAAGCAAGAGTCAAAATTGAAGACGTCACCGCAGAGAATATTATTAGAATCAAATGCAACGAGGTAACAAAGGGGGACCTTATTTTTAATTCGATGTGGACGTGGTAAGAAAAGGAGAGAATGGGGGTAGGAAAAAAAATATTTAGTAGAAATGGATTGTTATATATTGCTCCATTAGTCAATGCATAAAAATTTAACACAATTTTATTAAACAATAAATCGATTAACCAATCTCACTTAATTGGTGATATAATGATAAATATCATTAGTTTTTTGACAAAAAAAATTGCGTTCTATACCTTTCTTCCAAAATGACAACTTAGTTCTCAATAATTTTTGTTGAACGAGCTTAACTAACAATTTTAGTTCAATATCTAATTACTACGTTAGCAATTATAAAATATAATAGTATAGAAAAATGCAATCGTGATTATTTCTTTATTTTTATCTCCGTGACACCAACCTAATAATAACTTTTATTTGGAAAGTGTTTATAAACGATTTTATTTATAAATAGATAAAAATGAATGACACAAGTGGATTATGGAACCCACAAAATGAATGGATAAAATTTTTTAATTTGACTTGTCAAATGGGAGAAGTTATTGAGATAAAATGAGTGACATAGTCTATTGCAATTGAGAGAGGAAGTTATTGTAAGCCCCCTTTGGGGCATATTATCAATTCATTTGACAAAAAAAAAAAGATCGTTAGCTGTCAAATTTGGATCCCACCTGCGAGATGGAGATCAAAAAAAGTTGCTGCCTTTTCATTTCCAACGGCTATAGTTTTCATTTTTTTTGGATTGAAAATGTGCCCCAAACAAGGACTAAATGTCCTAGATCGATTGTACGAGTTTCTTGACATTTTTTTTCAATTTATCATTAGATTTACTGAATTTGATGTCCAATATATGAAAAAAATAATTTAAGTTGAAAAGGAAAAAAATCGAAAGCACAAAAAAAAAAAAAAAAAAAAAAAAAAAAAAAAAAAAAAAAAA
>CAIGRB010005246.1:0-16078 GCA_903798255.1 Fraxinus quadrangulata | reverse complement strand
ATCATTTTAAATAATTTTGTGTTCCTAAACTTCCTATAATACAGAATGAGTAGATTTTTTGTGTTCATGGCAATGTGCACAATCACATTACACATTCTGCTGAGAATTAAGTATGGCCGAGAATTAAGTATACGGTGCAAAGTGAAATTTCTATATCCGAGTGTGTGATGCATCTTCAGCAGTTTCATAATTTTATGAATATTTATCAATTTTCCTTTTTTGCCTGAATATTTTATATATGGCTTCTATATCTGTCTTGCTTAATATTAATGCATATTCTGTTTCATTTGACAGACATCTGGTGTCTCAACCGAGATGTTGGATTCAGCTAAGAAGTCCGAGGGAAACTGTGTTGACAATGGGGGTCAGGTGAGGGAAGATAGTGAGTACGTAAGATTGGTCATACCAGATGAACGAAGGATATCTGAACCTGATACTTTGGAATCTCAACCACAAGCAAGGACAAGGTCTCTTCTTACATGGTGGATCAAGGCCATAACATGGTGTTCAATCACTATAGTTGTTGTGCTTATATTTTTTAAATGGGGGGTTCCCTTTCTTGTGGAGAAGGTACTTTATTTCTTGTTTTTACTATTTACGTATTTCTTCCCTTTTGTTTTCTTAATTTCTTCTACTGAACTTTTCACAGAAATGGGCATAATTTGGACATAGTATTTTACTATAAGGATTTGAATCTACTTTTCTTAATCAGGATCATCTGCAGTTTGTTGGGGGCAGGGGGATGGGGGTGCTTGTTGTTTGACTTATTAAGCAAATGATATTGGGTTGATGATGATCTGAAGTTTTTACAACGATATTTTTGAATGATAATTTGATGCGATAGTACCAAGAAATGTGAGTGGACAATAACTAGTTATTAACAAGAGCCATGGAATTCTAGACTTGGCTTAAGAATGGATTACATTGATATATCTGTTCATAAAAAGTATTTCTCTACATTCAGTGAAGTTTCTCATCTTGTAGAATATTTTAGCCTTGATTTACAAAATGAAAACCCTATGACCTTTTTCTCCAATGATTGTGCTTAGGTTCTTTTCCCAATCCTGCAATGGGAAGCCACTGCATTTGGTCGTCCTGTGCTTGCTCTCGTACTTGTAGCTTCTTTGGCGCTTTTCCCAGTGTTTCTTATTCCTTCTGGTCCTTCCATGTGGCTAGCTGGGATGATTTTTGGTTATGGCCTGGGGTTTGTCATAATCATGGTTGGAACAACTATTGGAATGATCCTGCCATACTTGATTGGTTTACTCTTTCGTGATCGAATACATGTAAGATACATGATATTGTATAATTTATGTTCTCTTTTTTATATTCAACTATCCATAGTTGATGTTTGCCATTTCTTACTTTGTTGTTTTACTCATAATCTTTTGTCTGTAAATATGCAATGTAGCAATGGTTAAAAAGATGGCCTCAGAAAGCTGCTATGATTCGATTGGCTGGAGAAGGAAGTTGGTTCCATCAGTTTAAAGTGGTTGCACTTTTTAGGATTTCGCCATTTCCGTACACTATATTTAATTACGCGATAGTGGTGACGAGCATGACATTCTGGCCCTATTTGTGTGGATCAGTTACCGGAATGATTCCTGAGGCCTTCATTTACATCTACAGGTCAGCTCTCTATCTGTATTATACACAATAGGTAAATAATACAGCCCGGTAGTTACTAGAAATAAGTGGTTTCCTCTCCATTCAACAAGGCAACAATTAAGGATCAATAACAACACGACCTTTAGTGAATGACTGAATGCACTTGTTTCCCAGGCGAGGGTGAGCATGTAAATCAGCTTCTAGGCATGTTTGGCTAAGCTTAAAAAATAAGTAAAAGTTACTTTTCTGTTAATTCCCATCATGTACTCCTGACTACAAGTTACTTTTTCCTTGCTTTAAAGAGCATGTTTGGCTAAGCTTTAAAGCTAGAGAAGTCAAATATGCTAAAAGTAACTAAAGTAACTCTTTACTTACTATCAAAATTTCAAAAGAATTACTTATTTTCAATTTTGAAATTAAAAGAACTTAATTTATGCTCTGGAACCCGAGTTGTCCAATAGCTTATTTTAGAGCAATGACTTCTTTCTTATTTGTTTGTTTTTGGCTGACTTCACTTTTGGTTTTGATGTCTACAGTGGTCGACTCATAAGAACGTTGGCAGATGTCAAGTATGGGAACCATCACCTGACTCTAGTAGAAATCATCTACAACGTCATTTCCTTTATTATTGCTATCATTACAACTGTTGCTTTCACAATTTATGCGAAGAGAACGTTAAACGATCTTAAAATGGCAGAGGCCAATGGTGAAGGCTCTGCACCTGGAAAGAGCAATTTCGAGCTGAATAAGCTTCCACTTGAAAAGCCTAAGCATCTTAGTGCATCGTCCCCTTCATAGATTAGCTTTACTTTGAACCTTATGATGTAAATAATTGGCATTTATTAAGGTTCCTTTTTTGATGATTTTGATAATGTGACTGGCAAAATACTTGAAAAATAATCGTGAGCAGAAACGGAAATGTCTTTACCCTTGTAATTTGAAAATGAACAATGAATTTCATGTCAATATGTCTTCATTAAAAAATTTTATTTTTGGGATGTGGTAATGAATTTCATGGTTTATTATTCTTCTTTGCAAGCTGGGATAGTGCCAAAATCTGAGCTTGAATTTAGCGCAAAACGCGACCCTAATCCATACAAAATTGGAGTAAAAAAAGAATCTCAATACACCCTTGACCAAAATAGTAACTTTAAATCTCGAGAAATTTGAAATCAACTATATGATCCATTCGATTAGTTGACTAAAATCAGGAAGAGCGGGGAAGAAAGAAAATAAAAGTACAAAAACAGAAATAGAAAGTGCCTGCATTTACAAACAAACCATCACTTACAGCATTTGACTCTCTTAAATTCTGCAAAATTTTGCTACAAAGATGGAATAGAAATACATTGCACCCCCTTTACTTTTTTTTTTTTTTTTCCTATCATGCCATTTACAGTAGAAATACAATGTAAAAGCAACTAATGTGGCTTTCCAGATTAACTTACGCCATCAACCAAAGATGGTAAGCTGCTCATTTCCAGTCTACCTGACGAACAAAAATAGTTGTGCTAGGGCAGATGAAAAGCAATAGGGCATACTCGAAGAATTCAGCAAAACCCTCTGTGAGTAGCTTTCATTTCTGTCATGTCCATAACTGGAAAAATTTCTTGAACACACCTTCATCCAATGGAATGATTCGAATGGCGTCGTTCTAGAAAAAATAATGTGAAAGGGCAATGAAATTAATGATGTGCTGAATGCTGGGGTTTTGGTGGTACATATAACATATCACCACACTCAATTGGAGTATCTGTTATAGGATTCCATCGGTCAAACACTATTCTGCCCCCTCGGCCAATCCTTCCACGATAATTAAACGAGCATGCAGATGCGCCATTTGGGGTTGATGAATCCGATGGAGGTATAATGCCTGCAGCTGCTAGTTTATCTGGATCTAGTGGTTTAGTGAACAGCAAGATTGGTTCATTTGGATCCTGCATAAACAGTCAAATGCCGTTTTACATGTCTGTAACAAGGATATTGTAGAGATGGAATGAGCATCCAACAAACTATATACCAATCCTCCAGGCGCACCAGCCAAATATGTCAACTTTTCAGATTTATTGTCATGTCTTCTCCAGACATTATGTAGACAAACTAAAAATGAAAAGGAGTAAATTCAGTTAAGAATGAGCTCAAGATAAGTACCAGTTTACGAAGCCAACTGTGTGGAACATGACGCCGTTTGACATCTCGCCTCATGCTTCCTGCAGAAGCCATCACCAGCTTCGTTTCTGCGAAAGATGGGGTTTGCACCAAAGCAGGACGACTATTTGCCACATCATCAGAATCGACAAACTCGTCTTCGCTTGAACCGAGCTTGCTGGGGAAGGACGGCAATCCAGGAAGTGCCAAGCTATCTTCAAGGAACTCAGTTTCATGCTGGAAAATACATAGAAATTCAATTACCAGTAATCCTTAAAAAAGTAACTATTGCAGCTCATGACCTGATAGAATTTGACAACACAACAGAACTTCACAGATTATACCATTTAAAGTGCTTTTGTTTTATTGAGACAGTAAAATACAATTACAGCATAAATTGGTATGGTTTGAAAAGAAATTCCTAAATGTGCTTTCATAGGGAAAGTATGTTCGAAGTAATCTCAGAGGGGAACAGAAGGGGGATCTTTTAACTTGGAGCGAGAAAGAAAACATGCAGATGACGAAGAAATCAAATCTCCCCAAAGAAAACACTATCGGCAATGATGATGTCACTAAAGGATTATCATACAGGCATGGACCAGAGAATCACCATTACGAGTCCATAGTAGATTACCGTTGGACAAACCTTAAGGAATACATACGAAAGGGTTTGGGCAGAGAATAATTTGATCTCCTATTGCGCATGGAGCTAAGATGGAGGCCAGGACATAGTCCAGGAAGACAGAAGTGTGAGGCTGGTAATTTGAGAGTCAAAAGAGACATGAGGCACTTGATCTCTATAAACTGTGAGAAATAGCAGAACAAACCAGACACGAAACGCTGAAGCTGGGAATTCATGGATTATTACATTATATGATGATAAAATTAATCCATTGGAACTTCAAGGTAAATAGTCTAATGGAAAAAAGGAAATTCTTTCTGCGGATGCGAATCTGGATAACACAGACTCTCGAGTTGCTTCTTTGCTTTCTTTTCAAGATTCTTAATGTGAATTATTGTTTATTTTGCAAGACAGGGGAAGAAATGCATATCACATTATGCTTCACAGCAAATTCCAGCATCAGTTTGGCTTTTTATGGGCTGTAAAGAGATGTGATTATACAAAAGAAGTCAATTTCAGAATTATTAATAATTTAATAGCACAGAATAATCATGTGTACCTTATACTTCATTTGAATTCTTTGAAGGCTAACCTCACTCTCCACAAGTTCTCGTTTTTTCTCTTCCCTCTACATAAAATCATGATGAAGGAATGAACAGTAATCGTCGTGTCAAAAGCTCCCACACCATGTGCAACAAAAAGCTTACTGGAGAATTTTGAACTTTCGAATCATAAGGGCAAATACCTTGATCAGAGCCTCAATAATGGTCTTCGCCTGATCGAGGTTGCGCCTGACCTGAAGATGGAAATTGAAAACGAAAGGGAACTAACTGTGTAAATAAAACATTACAAAATAGAATCTTAAAGGGGAGCAGAAACAAAAACATAACGCGAAAGTGCTCCTACTACTTTCTAAAAGCTATGAAATGATTATTAACTAATTGCCTCAAAACTCATGAGCCTGTTGAATGCACTCCTCAAATGGATTAATGACCAGGAATGAGACACTGAAGTCAACAATCTTCATATGCGATTAAAGATCAGTGGCTCAAAATGAGAACTGAAGTTAGCGTATGGTTATGTGTGCAAGCAAATTTTCTTTGGCAAACACGAACATGAAGCGAGTAGTGAGCTCAAAAAAGTAATGCCAGTCCTCCTCCTAGGACGCACCTTGGCTTTACAACATCTTGTTTTCAGGGGTAAGTGAGGGGCTCCACGGAAGGCCAGAAAATTACACACTTATTAAACAAACTCAGATATTCGGACTAAACGCCCTACTATTTCACAAATTATATCTGGAATAACAGCTGAAATACCCATTGAGCTATCAAATCCAATGTGTTTCATGGCTCAGATTAGGATCAAAATAAATTTGCTAAACTGGCTCAGCCGGTTAATTGCTTGGGGAAATGCAAACTTGCAAATGGAAGTAATCTCATTTTGTGATGGAATAAAATTTTCAATCCTTCTGAAAGATTCAATATCATCAACAACCATTTATGTGACAACAAGTTGCTCTTATTCCTAATGGGAATAGAAAGAGGATAACTACAAGGCTAAGCATTAAAAAAGCATTATTAAGGCCATTATACAATATGATAGTTCATCCATGATATGTCCGCACTATGCAACACAGTATATGCAAGCATCAAGCAATAAAAGATGACCAATCTGAGACATTGCACAAGTTTTATATCAAAATGACGATATGTTCAAAAAGTACAATTAGGACTTGACGTCACTTGTGCCAAACGATATCAGTAAAAGACAGGCAAAAAGAATTTTAAGTATTGATGGTTAATGCTTCTGAATCAATTAAGCACTTGATTCGAAGTCCACTACGCAACACTAAGCACATAAAAACAAAGTATAACAAGATACAAGGGCTGGAATAAAAATAATGATCACCTGACGAAGCTTTTCGAAGGACTGCACATTGTTTTCCCTCCTTTGCATCTATTTGTAAAACAGCAAGCATGTAGAAGACCCATTAATATACATTTCAATTTCTCAAGGTTTAACAAATAATAACGCCACTTAAAAATATACATGAAATAACAAATGAATCAAGTAACAACATACTCTCCTAGTGTGAAGCCTATGAGCTTTCTCTCTTGGCCTGAATACATTGTACGGATTGGTATCATTGACTGGTGGAGGTGGCTGTAAAGGAAATTGCAAAACAGAGATTAGCACATGCAAGTGTGCAATTCTAGAATTAAAAAAATCCTTCTAAGTAAATTGGAGGAAAGGCATAACATTTGCACGATTTTAAAATTAAACTCTGGTGATATATCAAAATGTAAAGTCAAATCAATCCTAATCCAAATGCTAAGAAGCTGGACGCACATAAAGAGTAGTTATTGCAGAACATAATATAGTAACTTGAGACAAGAAGTTCCATCCGTAAAAGCAAAACTGTTGAGAGAAAAAGGAGAGAATGCCAATAATTCTTCGAACTTAAATCTATAGGAATTCTATCAGAAAAGAAGAGAGGCTTCGAAGAATGAATGCTAGTAGTTCTTCGAACTTAGTTCTATAGCTATTCTATAAGAAAAGGAGATAAAAGGTTTTGAAATGAACGTCAATTTCACATTATTTTATTGTTCATAATTCATGCATGCAGGGGATGGAAGCAGGATCTGGTCCTGCATATTTATCAGGAAAGCTGTATTTCCTTGAGCATAAAATTCCCTATAACCATACGTATCTGGCCCAGAATTCAAGTTATTGACACCCACAAATGAAGTGAAAAACTACCTGTAAACGTCGAAGAATTGGTTTTTGCCATCGTTCCCGCTGGTTGCAAAAAATGAAAGACAAAAGAAGGCAAAAATATGTGAGGATTTCATCTTAGAGATTTATTGTATTTATGATAAGCTAAAGTTTGTTGTAAGCCCCAAAACCAATATGCAAATCTACCAATAAAATGCCATATGTAAACTATTTCCTCTCCTAGCAGAAGAATATTCAACTCATGCAGAATATGAAAAGCGTGACAGGCTGCAAATTAAAAATAAGACATTACAACTGAACGTAGAACGTACACCCCACCCCTCATTCTGTTTTGTCACGCCACCTCCCTGAAACAAAGTTCTGAAAAAGACATTGATACCTTACAGCTACTACATTAAATCTCTTATTTATTACATTTTTACCTCTTGGCACAAAATTTTGAAAACATTATTGACACCTAACCACCATTATTTTAAATATCATAATCTACTCTACCCCTTTTAGGTCATGTCTACCCACTGCATATGAATATGCAGCCATCATTCTTTTCCATTACTAACCTTGAATTGGCAATTCAGGAAATATGATGTAAATGTATTTTTTGGTGGTTACAACTTACACGAGACATCCAGAATTCCAGACGTGGAACAAGAGCGACCAGCATAGATAGGGAAGAGTATTTTTCAAGTGACGAGCTAAATCAACTTATTCTGATTTTCCAAATAATTACCCTAACTTGTCCCCATGTCAAATCATTTTGAGTCATTTACTCGTATTAATGCATATTTACCTTTTATTGAGTCTAAGGATGTGAAATTATGAAAGGTCAAGTTTCCACAGAAGCTAGAGGGTATGTGTTCCAGAGAAAAGTCATTGTTCCCATCTCTGTTTCATTTTTCGGCACAACAGCATGTTCTTAGGTCATGACCAAGTACTCACCACAAAAAATAGAAGACCAGAGATAATAGCTAACTTTGCCAAAAGCCTATAAAAACACTGCATATCTTGTGCATACATTTCTAGTAAAATTTATCATACAAAAGACATCCAGTACAAGAATATCAAATGGTGGTTGAAACATACCTTTTCCTTCCAGTAGCTATAGATAGATTGGAAAACCCCATATTTGATGGAAAGAGCTTGCAAGGCCTAACATGAGAATGACAAATTATTATAGCATTATAACAAACTAATTACTCGAGAAGACCCAAAATTCTGAAGGGAACAAAAAGAAAGAAAAGTATACATAAGCACAATGCAGTTCCAATATAAGTAAAATCATTATGCACAGTCCAGACTCAATATGTAAGTCAAACAAAAGCAGGCCGAAGCAACCACAGCGACTAGAAATCAAAACAGCCCTGACTTGAACTGTGACAAGAGCTTTCCACTAAACCTTGTAAACCAGTGACTCGTCTTCAATGACGCCCTTACAGTCTGATTAAACTACAGGTTTAGAATTTGAATGAGCGGGGACCAGCTCCTAAGTAATCTTCACTTTACCGTGCACTCATCAATTATGGGTCTTCACATTACCTGATAAGCTTTTGAACACGTGACTACGCTAGTCAGTTCTAAATTGACAACATTAAGCTAGAACTTTTAGCACTTTGAGAAGCAAACTTTTACACAACTCCTACTAAATTCAACTCTTTGACAAGTAGAATATTAAATTCTACGTATATTGAATACTTTAACACGATCCAGCGTTTAAATTTATACTTATTGAACTTGTGCATCTTTAATACTGGTATTTAACAATACCAGGAGGATGGCAGAAATCTCTAAATCCAAGTTCATGCGATTGAGGTGCATATCATGGCATGTAATTTTTTAAGCAATTCTTGAATTGTTCTTCAGGTTTATTCATTAGCTTCTTGACTCCTTCGACTGACTTGTAACCACAAAAAGAAGCCAAAAGCACATGAGCGCATATTCTAAATTCCCAGAACTGTGACTACTCACTTTAAAAAATTTAGCACTCCTCTTGTATGCTGTAACCATAGATCCATGAGGTGAACAATTTTTTGACATCTAAAATAAATAAAGTTTAAGAAAGGAAATGCCGAAGCAACTTTAACAACGATTACAGCTGATATTCGACTACTCGTGCACTCAAACTCCGCATCCTTGCATTGGTTAAGGAAAACTGACAAGTCATACTAGTTAAGTTCCCTTAACCCAATGTCTTATAATTCGTAATTCACCCAATTTTCACCAAGGTTCCTATTCTCGGGGGGTGAAGAAGGCAAAAGGAGGAAATAAAATAATCAACCCACTCAAAGAGATAATGGTCATAATGTTGTCTCCAACAAGGTCTTGAATTTTCCCACGTTCCTTGCTGGAAAAGACTCATGGCCTCATTTTTGGGTCACCTTGAGGAGACGAACCCAACCTTTTTACCATAATGCTATTTACTTCCTAGCCCGTGCCACCATGCGGTCATGTATTTTAAACTGCTATTCAGCAGCATTCACTATCAAAGACATCAATTTACATCTACACAATTTGATCCATCTAAAGTATAAATAATATAAATCAAAAACATCTTGAAACAAGAAAAGAGGAACTCAATAGTTTTGAAGTGGTTTGTTCGAGCTATTGTAAGAAGCGAGTCCAACACCAACTAAAAAGTGTTTCAATACATAATTACAAAATGCCAGCAAAATCAAGTAACTTAATCACTAAAATCACTTCACAAAGAACGAAACTTCATAGCAAAAAAAGAGTAGAAGCATATACTTAATCATAACAATGCGCACCATTTTTTAAACTGCAATAAGAAAAGTAATAGTCTCACCTCAACAGCAGCATCGAAGGTTAAAATCACAGGAATCGATGAGCCAAGCGTGGGAACGACAAATCCTGCTCTTTCCCGAGCCTTGTGATCTAAAACCTCCAATTTAAACAGAATTGTCTCAAGCCTGCATCAACAATCAACATCGTGAGTACAAGCAGTAGAATAAAAAATTTAAGAATAAATTCAGATGACATAAAGAGCCTCTTCTTCAATCCTTCCCCACCCCCCGGTTTGGGCACAGTCAGCATGAACAATAATCATATAATGCGGGACAGAGATTGGATAAAAAGGCACCTTAATACGCAACAGTAGGTAGACTTTATAGAATCAAAGTTCCATAAAGTTCCAGTAGGAGCTGAAGCAAAGTCTCAACTTTCCAACAGGTACTAACATAGCTTGAAAAAAATTCAATAATTCCATCATGCTATCAGTTCAAGAATGCTTCCACCACCGTAGCAGTGAATTACTGATTAATACGGATGTCATAAATCAAGATATGTGAGCATCTCAGAACAATTTACTGGCCTTTTGAGTTAGATATTAGATTTTATCACTTCCATGGCAAAAGAGAAACAACTAAGTAACAATTTCATATACCTTCAGATCTAAAATTAGAACCATGAACTGATTTCCAGACAATGAAGACATAATAGCTATTGATAAAATAGGATTTAACACTTCGTAGGTCAGCAAAGGAAGAAGAAAAAAGATGAAGAACGATATCAAAGACAATTTTATTACACAAGGACTTATACAAGATAGACAGAATATTACTTTTCAGCTGCAAGAGTTTTTCTTTCTTTGTTTAACTCTTGAAGCCAATCTTCATCCTCATTGTCAAGATCGTACTCAACAAATTCTCCAATCTCAGCACGGGCTGCCAATAATATGACAAAATTTTAACACATGATTGCAACAAAAATGTAACAATTAATCAGCAGCCTATTTAGAGTGAGTTTGGTATAGCTTTTTATAGATTACAAATTGTGGATCCTACAGAGGGTGTGGATAGTAAGTGTAGTAGTTGTGGGTTCAAAGAAATGTGTAGACAGAAAGTATATTTGTCAAACATAAACTTAATTGTCTCACCTCCCCTCGCGCGAAGATATGATGTTGGTTGAGTGAAAGTACGGGAATAGTCTCTTTCATATGTATCCACTACCACAAATTCAGGAGTTGGTATTTCTGAAATAACTTTTTTGCTAGGAGTTTGTTGTACCTTAAGAAAAATTGATCATGAAATTAGTTAACCTACGAATAACATGATTCGCAACTATGTACATCTGCCGAATTGTACAGGTCTTATAATATGATAGGAAGTAAATACTCTCTGTTTCACATAGATATTTACAGGTCTTGTGGAAGTAGTATGCATGAAAACTTTAGCAGCAAGAGAATGCGACGTGTGACCTGGTAAAAGGCTTCAGAATGGAAAACAAAAAATCTGTGATACTTTTAGGCCACGACAGGGTCAACAATATTACAGATAAAGAACCCCTATTGCCACATCTGGATGATATTAGGATAAAAAGATGCTGGAAGAACAAAATTTTAAAATTAGTTCCCACTGAAGTTCAGTCAGTAAATGGCAATTACAAATACCTATTGTTTGTTTTATTTTACAAGGCATTTTCCTCAGTTATACCTACATCCTTGATAACCTATTAACACATCCCGTTATTATGAACTCTAAGTACCAATCATATAAATTACAAAGTCTGCATTTGGACGTAAGTTGCATGAATATCAGCAAGTAGGTTGATGCCTTCTTTTCTCTCTCTTTTTTTCGATACATTATGAAGTAAATCAAATACATCGCTGCAATTATAATAAAATAACTTGAAGAAATTTTTGAAATTTTATTTCCACCATTTAGCAAGGCAACAGGATATATAAGCAAAAAATAATCAAATCTTTCATATTTTGAAAAATCCAATAATCATTTCAGAGACAAAAGAAAATTTCAGAAAATGACAGCCTTTTTCCACTCAGAATTACTACGAACAACACCATGCACCATTCTGGCATCCTGGTTGCCTAAAAGCTTCTTTTTTCTTGTGGGGGACAGACAGAGGGCATAGGGCAGATAAGCTGACTTCAAGGATTTGGGGAAAAGTGGGAAGAAGAATCAATCTTAAACCACTAAGAGTAGGATTGGACCCTTTGATTCAGTAACGTGCATATCCAGTTGATTTCCCCGTGTGAAATTATACAGAAGCCTAACTAAATAAGTAAGAGTTGGGATGACTTTGTCTATGTTGATCTTAGCCATTGGAGGTAAAATGATAATATGTTATTCCCACATTCATACTGAAGGATCATAGGATAATAGGATTTAATGCAGAAGGCTTGCCTTGAGAAGCAACCAAACGCACAATAATAATTATATAACTGTTTAATGCAATGTTCTTTCTTGAAGTGGCAACACGAAAGAAATTGCTTTTTAAAAGGGGGAAAAAAAAACTCAAGCAAATAAATGTTATACTTCAAATACCACGTGTATACTTAGGGGGAAAAAACGAAAGCAATATAGTCAATGTGAAGTAAATTTTATATTGTGCTCCAAGCAAATACCTCACCTCATTATCAGCCTCTGAGGCAATACGGAGCATCTGGGAGTTACGAGTAGAAGTCGGGACATCGTCATCCTCGAAGTCCTTAACAGATTTCACAATGGGGAGCTTCTTGTGGATGTCAAGGGGTCGAGGCCTAAATGATAGCCTACTCATAGCATCAGCTCATGTCCCAATTCAATCAACCACTCTTTCTCTGTTTGCAATCTTTAGTCCTTAGTCTACAATATCACATTTGAAAATTGTACTCTAAACAAAGTAAATAAAAGAAAATCGAATACAGTTGGCAATATTCAGCAATTCATGGGCAAAAAAAATCAGTGCAATTGGAGTATTGGGTGTGTATTTTGTTGCTACAAAACCCGAAATGCTTTTTAATTTAAATTGAACATTCGCGCCTGAGGGTGATAACAAACCCTAGGATTGATTAAAATTACAAGCGCACGTTTGTACAAAAGTAAAATAAGAATCACGAGACCACCAGAAAAGGAGAGAGGCCCAATGGTGTGAGATGCTGTTTCGATGAATAATTGCTCAGGGAGATAAAATTGGGTTTTGCAGTCCTGCCGAATTGGGGTTGAGGGGCTGATGATGGAAATTGGGAACCCGGACAGCTCCAAACCCGGATAACTGGTTACTGATACAGTACCCGATGGACCCGTGGGCCTGCTTGGAAGTTTTTTCACGGAAATAATACATAAATCCTACATATAAGAATTACATTTCAAAAATAACAAATTTCAAAAATCTTTTCAAAAATCAGGTGTTAAATCAATTTATTAAATATTTTTAATTATAATATAATACAGTTACTCCAATTTATTAAATTTCAAAGTCAAATCATTCTCCTTCTCTCTCCGACAAACAAATTAACACATCATACAAAACTCACCTCGACAGACCCATCACCACCATCGTCGTCTCCACCAACAAAACCACACATACTATTCATCCACAGCCACGGTAACAACCCAACCTTCATCACGAAAAATACTAACTTCGCAACATTGACCACACCCACACTCTCGTAGCTCAAACTCACCCACACTCCCTTTACAAACTTTTGAAATTTTGCTGAATCTTTCTCTGGAAAAATCTCTTGATGTCTAGGCATGCACGAGGACGAGGCGGTGGTGGTCGAGGTCAGCCGTCTCCATCAACTGGACGTGGCGGCGGTCCAGACCGAGGTCGTGACCGTGGATCATCACAATCGGGAGTTTACAATGCTCATCCACCTTCTTCTCAGCTGGTGCCTCTCATTCCTACTGTGCCAGTTTCGTCACTGAGCAGCGAAGTTGAGCAGAAGCTCACACTTCAGCCCTCAGCTTCGTCTTCAATGTTCGTGGCTAAGCCAGTCAAGCAAGCTCCGTCGGTGGATGTGACACAATCGAAGCAACAACAGATGCCGTCGACGTCTTTCAAAGCTACTAGGATGCCCCCGAGGCCTGGATTTGGAAGAGAGAGAGAGGGAGAGAGAAAGAAAGAGCAGGCAGAGAAGATAGAGAGAGAGAGAGAGAGAGAGCAGGCGGGGAAGAGAGAAAGAGTAGGGAAGGAAGGATAAAATTAGGGTTAGGTTTGGGTAATTATGATTTAGAAAGAGGTGATTGATGAAATAAATGAATTAATATCTAATTTTTGTATAAACAAAGTTTATATCTGAAATTTGAAATTGAAACTTTAGAAACCTGTTTTTGTGTAATTTCCTCTTTTTTCACGTGGAAATTACATAGGTGTTTAAAGATTGTTTTTTTTTTTTTTAAATCAGGTCAAAAGTTTATTTATTAAAAAATCAGGTACTATATTAAAACCATAATTTATCACTTTCTACTCTCTTTCCCATCTCTCTCTCGCGCCTCCCCTTCAAAACCCGGCAACCGGCGATGAAGAAGCTGCTCCGGTTGACACCACACCACAAGCCTCCTTCTAACCTATTCTGTCTCTATACCGACCTTCTCATCTTTCTTCGTCTCCCATCTTTCTCTACGCTTCCCACTGCCTATAGTCATTATGCCGCCACCATGCCCACCACAATCCGTCATCCGTTGATTTGAAAGCGGCGTTGATCTGAAGGCGTCGATGCAACACGATTTGAGTTCGACGGCGTCATCCCCGTGTTCGAAGCTTTGAGAGTGATAGCGTCATCTTCGGCAACACGACGTAGTAGCGGTGGCTCTGGTTAGATCCGAAGATTTCAAATGACGATGGGTTCAGATGGTATGGTGGTAGTTTTGCGGTTACGATGCAGTGTGGTTGGTGGTTGAGGTGTATTATGGTTGGGTGCGGTGCGGTGCGGTGGTGATGTACTGTAGCGACGGCGATATGGATGTGGTTTTGGGAACATCGACGACGTAGATGTACTATTTCTTCCCTTCGATATGTCGGGATGACTCTGCGCTGCTCTGAGAGCTACAATCATTGCTGCAGCGACGGTGACATAATGTTTCTTCCCTTCAATCTATTGTGGGTTGTTTTGGGTGTTGGCGGTAAAGTGGTGTTGGTAACAGGTGGTGAAATTTGGAGTTTTTTTAGGGTAATTGGGAGTGTTTTGCAAGTTGTAGTTGCTGCAGCGATGTTTGTAGGGTAATTGGGAGCTACAATCATTGCTACAGTGATGTTTGTAGTTGGCTGGTGGTGGTTGTGATGTTGGCTGCGGTGTTGAGGTGGTGGTGATGTTGGCGGTGCTGGTCGATGACGATGTCTGTAATAGTCATGACGTTGTTTTTGGTGGTGGTGGTGTGTTTCTGTTGTTGAAGGCGACGGTGCGTTTATGTGGTGGTGGTGGTGTTGTGTTGGTGATGGCGGTGGTGGTCGTGTTGTGTTGTGTTGTGTTGTGTTGTTGGTGGGGGTGGTGGCGGGATAGCGTTTGTGATCAATTATTTGGTTAATTTGTGACCAAGAATTGATGGTGGATCGGGATCGGGGGTGGGGTATTTGGTGTATGTGACCAACTATTTGATTTATTGTGACTAACCATTAAACTGTGACCTTAATATTCGATAATTTATGACTAAAATATAATTTTTGACCAACAAATTTGAAAATATGTAACCAATAGATAAATTGTGACTTATAATTTTTTTTTATTTTGTGACCAATGAAATAAACTGTGACGTATAAAAATTTTTATTTGTGATCTCGAAATAATTTGTGATCAATTAATTTAATAATATGTGACTAATAAATCAGTTGTGATCTATAATTATATACATGTGACCATTAATTGTATAATTGTGAATTTATTATATTTGAATAATAATTATTTTTAATTAATTAACTAAATGCCTGAGTTTTGCACTTTTTAAACTTAATACCTGATTTTTACAATTGTGAAACTTAATGTCTATTCGTGAACTTTTCCCTTTTCTCACTGGTTTTGACCGATTTTGGGTGACATCGTTTACGAAGGCTAAAGGTTGAAAAAATTGGTACATGCTAAATTTTTTGGGTATCGATCTTGGATGGTTTAAAAATGATCCAAGTTAGCATAATGTAATTTTGAACAGTTCTCTCAATCTATCAAATCTGCATATTTCGATCGTTTTTCATGCTCTCTTCTAATTTTACCATATATAAAATAATTATTTACAACCA
>CAIGRB010005225.1:35444-68905 GCA_903798255.1 Fraxinus quadrangulata | reverse complement strand
GGTTCCTTTGCAGTTGTGGATGCTGCATTTATGAAACCCATGACCTGATATTTGATTTACTCTTCCTTGTAGGCATAATTACATGACAGGTGTGGAAAGTTTTTTTACCTGAAGAAGATAGCACGCACGACTTGTTCTCTTTACAGACCACACTTTCATCGTGTGTGTTGGAAACAAATTCATTTGATATAAAGATTAGCCAAAAGGTTCATTACGAATTGCTGCCCTTTTTGCTTTAATTATCCTAAACATAGCTATGGTTTGGATCTTTTGATTTATTGATCATGGATGCTGTTATTCAGAGTTGGTAAAAGTAACTCTTCTATAAAGCAACTAATACTTGACTTAAACTGTGTGAGCATTATATTTTTTGAAATGCTGGGCTTCAAACTACAATATTTGCAAAATTCAGAAGATAGCCCAATATGGAAGAGAAGTTACTAAATTTTGAATAAATGCACATATAATACAGTTTGATATGGCTTGAAGAGTAAAACGTGTATGTTTATCTTTGGTTTTGCTGGGGCATTTAAAAGGTGAAAAGTTGGTATGGATGGCCCTGTACTTCGTTAAATATTATAAAGATAGACTTTATTAGTGATGGTTGCTGACTTGCTGTTATGTATGTAACCTACACAGATTGCATGTGGTACCTCCTTCACTGGAAAAAGGCTGTTTACTTCAATTGTTTATATACTTGTTAAACATGTTATATTTGCAATTTCTGCCTTGCATTGGATGGGGTGTCTGTAATAGTTTTATATATCTTAGTCATCAAGTCAGGATACAGCAGCACTCTTCTGGTTGAAATTCACAACCGACTGAAAAGGTAAATGCAAAATTCAGTGCTCAAGTTAGCAGTGACGTAGTGTAAAAGAAAACAAGGAAAAAAATTCATTTAACCTAGTCTTCAGCTTTTATTTTCATTTTGTTAATTTGAGCACAGCTGGATAAGAATTCTGTTACACAAACAAACTCATAAAACTTTTATTGAAAAAAAAGTTGGAGGATTGACTGGTTATGATGGAAAGAAAAAAGATGGTTTTACAAGATTATTCAGCAGAATGCCACTTGTTCATATAACGGCTAAGTATAAGCTACTTGATAGAGTGTCTATAAGGATAAATGGTTGGTATGAGATGATTGTCGGCATTTTAAGAGTTTCTTTTATCGATGATATGACGTGCTTTGTATGCATCCTGAAGGATAATCAGTTTGGAGCTTTCAACACAGCCCACAATATATTTTGTACTGAGCCTCTCTTGGTGAGCAAGTAATTCATTTCTAATGTTTTATCATTGATACTTTTCCTTAAAGGCTGATCAGTCTTAATATTTGACAGCGAATCCCGTACTTCTCAGAGTAGACAAAAACAGTACTTCACAAAAAAGAGAGAGTTATTTAGGGATTCAGGCTAATCAGATGAAGAGGTAGTTAAATATGTTACTGTTGTTGAATGTTTATGTTTGCTATGATCAGAGGCTGTTCAAATATGTGCGGAAGTTTGAAAACCTGTGATAAACATAAAGCTTACCTAATCTCTATGGAAAAACAGAGGTTACGTAAATTTTATCTTATTTGGTTAAAATAAATTTTTCGTTTGAGTCAAGGTCCAAGTAGGATTTGTAACAAAAAATATACAGAATAGAAGGAAAAAGAATTTGTTTTACAAGTATGAATTAGTGTGTTACTGTTGTACATTTGCAATAGAGCAGAAATGGTGTCTGGGATGTATGTATTAAAAGCACGTGTTACACTGAGGTCTGGTAAGCATCTATTGGCTGGTAAAAAACGATGCTTGCTAAGTACTAGCTATTTTCTATTTTTCTTAGTTACTGCATTTGTTGATGGTTGTATAAGTTTCTGGAAATTGATATGTTTTATTGCTTCATTTCTTCTCTTTTACTGAATAATTTCATGCGCAAGTACACCTCAATGTGTTTCTGTCTATGCAATTGACCTGTGCTTATGTTTTTCGGAAGAAGAGGTCCGAGCCGTCTTATTGGGAATTTATAATCAGCCTTTGGACTTGTGTCAAAACGTTCATGTTTATGGCGTAGGAAATCTGACTATGCACTTTTTGGTTTCTGTCTTTCTGAAAATGAATTGTATATTGACGTTCTGGTTTAGTCCTGCTAACACCTCAGCAATTGCTCAGTTTTCTAATTTTGGTTGGAATACTGTTAGGATGGATATCTATAATCGATATTCTCAATTTGTTTAATTAATAACTTCTGGGACATGATGCCCTTAACCAGTGGTGAATCTAGAATATTGAGCCAGTTAGAGTGGTCATTGACCACCGTAATAACAAGATTGTTTATTAATATTTAATTAAATAATATTAAAAAAAATTCAATCAATATATAAATGTACTAAAACGTAAAAGTTATATACATACGAAAATATAATTCAACATAATCCAAAATAATTTAAAAAAATACATTTGTCAATTATATACGGATGATCAAGTTTCGAGTTTTTACGAATTTAAACGAGACAAGACGAAGTTTATACTAGAAACATGATTAAACCAAAAAAAACTCGAGTTTAAGCAAAGTTTATGCAAAAAATTTTAAATAATAATTTTTAGAATTAGAATTATTTTTTATTTAGCCCCCGTTTGAAACCCATTTTTTTTCTCATTCTATTTTTCATTCTTCATTTCAACCACACATTTTATCAATAAAATAATATTACATATAAATTTAAAAATTCTCCTTACTTTTTAACCACACAATCTTCCATCAATCACTATTTCAAACAAAAATTTTCACCCAAAATNATAAATTTAAAAATTCTCCTTACTTTTTAACCACACAATCTTCCATCAATCACTATTTCAAACAAAAATTTTCACCCAAAATGGGTGTTAAACTGGGGCTTAATGTTTTTCGAACTCTTAAAAGAAAAAAAGTAGTACTTAAATTGTCCAAATTTAATTTTACAAAATAAATTGATAAAATCTAATACTAAAAGTATATATTATGAAATAAGTAAATAAATTTCTTTAAAATGATATTTCGGAAATGAAAACTAATAATATATAATTATTTAGGTTTTCAATTTAATTTGTTAAAAAGTAAATAAAAGGAGAGGAGGTGATTGGAATCGAAACTCTCTTTATTGGTTAAAAATTGGTATAGCTTTTATTTATTATTTGTCAAAATATTAAAAGAAAGAGTAAAAGTGAAAGGAATCAAACCCCAGTCTTCTTGCATGGATGGTAAGCATTCAACCATTTCAGTTACATTGCTTGATATGTAACATTTATGCTGAGAAACACCATTTATTGGTTGAAAATTGGTATAATTTTTATCTTATTTATTATTTGTCAAAACATTAAAAAAAAAATTGTCAGTGAAAGGATTCGAACCCCATTCATCTTGCATGGAAAGTAAGCACTCGACCATTTCAAGTACATTGCTTGTCCTATAATGCTTATGCACTATAGTTTATATAAATTTAATATAAAATCTTTCCTTAATATTTTTCTTGACGGATTCAGCACGGGCGGCCGCCTCGACTCGCCAGGGTTGGATCCGCCCCTGACTTAAACCTTTGGATTTGGATATGTTTTCCTTATCTCGTTTAGATATCTAATTGCCCTTTATGTTCTTGTTTGGCATTTTTATAAGCAGATTGTTTTGGAGTTGCAAGTCTTATCTATTAAGGCTGGAGAAAAGGGAAAGGAGGATATGATGGTGGAACAGTCCATGATTGATGTTTCACCACTTGGTAGAGGACTATTTTTAACTTTTTTTCTAGTATGAATAAATACTTTACCTTTGTGGATACATGATCGGACGTACGATGAAGCAAAGTATGAAGTAGCTCCTTATATGTAAAGAAGTCACATTTGATTATATTGTCGAATTCTGAGTGTCCAATGTATTTATAAAGTTTAATTACGAGAACATGCTATTATTGGTCACATAATTGTAAGGAACTTTATGTAGTTATCCTCATAAATAAATGTCAAATACTTGTGTGGCTGGATAATCTGCTACAGTGAATAAATCCCAAGTAGGGTTTAGTGGAGATAATAACAAGAAACAAATAATCAGTGCAATAATGTATAAATTGTAATCATTGTGGGGTGTGAAATTTAAGCTTATTGGACCTGTTTTACACTTGAATTTGACCTTTATATTTTGTAATCAATAATTTGTCAACCTCTAATGACAAAGATGGGTCCATTCCCATTAATTAAGGTATGTTTAAAATTAGGAAATTTATAATATAGTTGCATTTAGAAAAAAAAGTTCATTACAAGTCCTCAACGTATTTCCTCCATTACAAATTGGTCTTCAACCTCCCAAAATAAAATAATGAGTAAACGACCTCAACCTATAATTTTAGTTGCATGCTCAACAGTTTCTACTGACGAAAATAACCTAAATATTTGTTAAATTGTCACGTGACTGTTACATGTCTAACTTTATAATATTGAGTTTTGCTTCTCAACATGGACCGATGACTAGAGATTTAAAGTAAGACATGTTTTCTTGAATATTAGATTGTTATTTTTGTCATTTGAGATGGACTATTAAACTATGAAAAGTTAAGAATTAACTTATTACTAAGAACGAAAGGTTAAGGACCAATAATAAAAAAAGATTTTCTTATATACTTACAAGCAATAATAAGTAATCTATTCTATCAAATCTCATACTATATAAAAGAAAAAAGTGCAAATCGCGCTTATATTAATGAATCATTGGTTGGTCATTAAATTTTCTAAAATAGGATCGTCGAACTGCTTAGTTGTAATGCTTAAAATTCTATAGCCAATTAGGCCAAATTTTCTTGTGTTATTGACATGTGCGTGTTCGTGAGATTTTGTAAGTGTACGGATCGTGATAAGTAATAAAGTGAATTTATTAAATCTGAATATCGTCTCACAGAGATTACTATCTATTATAAAGTTTTAAACTAACCTAGTTTCAATTAAAATTAAAATGATAACTAATGATCAAATCAAATTTTATTTTCTAAATGAAATTCTAATAAATAAAATAATGAACTTTTAAATAAAATAACAATTTCAAATTAAAAATGTAGATAAGATTATGTGATTGGATAGTTAGGATTTTCGATTTCACTTAGATTATTTATCATACATTTAATTTCAATTTATTCAACCATCTTTTCTTATGTGCTAACGATTAAATGAACCTGATGTAGTTAGTGATCTCTCTCAAGCAACACTAATAATATTCGTGTGCCCGAACTTATTATATCTCTATATAAATTTACACACATATGAACGCATTTATTTATAGGAATTCAATAAAGATCGTATATCTTATAATTATTTTTCGATCTCTTATAATGTCAATGTTAATTATTGCACGAGCTAAAATTAAATATCATCTCTCGATCTCAATATTATCCCTAAATCAATTAATTGTTATACAAATAAATAATAGTATTGAACACATAATAATTAATTAACAAATATTAAAATAGTATGAAAATCTTAAACAACATCATCCATTCTAACAATAAAAATATTTAGCTAATTATAACGTTGAAATTAAACACATAAAAGTAAAAAGACATCATAAAAAATTGACGAAACATGATCAATTACAATTTATTGCTCGAGCTTCAGTCAATTTCTTCTCTCTGCGCATACGTGAATAGGTGCACTAAATAATGATTTCAACCCCTTTTTTTTTTCTCCACAGAAGCCGCCGCCGATGCTTGTTGTGTGTGTGTGTGTGTGTGTGTGTGTGTGTGTGTATATATATATATTTGAAAGCAACGACTTTTCTTCTCCTCTTTCTTTTCTCTTTGTTTTCTCCTGTGTTTATATGTTTGTGAATTTATAAAAACAACCCCCCATGTTTTTGTCCCTCCAGCTGCCGCTTGTTTTCTCCTATCTGCTGCGTGTGTGTATCTCCATGTGCGTGCTTCCCCTATAATTTCTGCCCCGTATCATATATATTGCAGTCAATAAAAATCCAAGTTGATGCCTAGTAAAAATTTCAATACCAAATTAAATTAATTCTTATTTTCAAGTCCTCGATTCTTTTATGTAACGTAAATTGATCTTTAAAATAATTTTATTTGTGCAGCTCATGTCAATTTAGTCATCGTACTTTGAATTTTGCCATTTTTCACTATTTTATATTCTTTTCTTCAATTCTTCATTAAACATAAAGTTTTACCTACAAAATACAATATAACATAAATTAGGTAGAATTTTATTCAAAAGACCATAAAATATCATAATTTAGAACATCGAATAAATATAAAAACTACACTTATCATATAATAATAATAAAATGAATTAAGTCATATAATTACTCAAATGCGCCACCTGCATTTTGCTAGAAATGGCGTTGCCAATTATTTTCTCTCTCCTACATATTGGTTTATGCTTTAGCAATTTTGGTGACTATTATTTGTGGTCTTATAATCCCAATTATGACTAGGTACATTGCCACATTCATTCTCATTGATCGAAATTCTTCAAAAAAAAAGTTGACGTGACAATAAGTGATTGTTAATAAATGTATTTTCAATACTTATTCGAGACCTTAAATTATAGTATTTTAATATTCTTTTAATAAAATATGGTCCAATTTTGGGTTGTGTTTAATAAGTAAAACTTGATGATTGCATGAAGAATTGAAAGAAATAATGGAAAATTGAAGAAAAATGACGAAATCCAAACTATGGGGACTAAGGTACAACATCTCAATAGTTGTGTCGAATTGTAAAACAGGAATTCAAGAATGTCAAGGGTCAATTGGAGTTGAGGAGGAGACAATGGGATGAGAAATTGTCGAAAATGATCAAATTATACACGCGCGAAAGTTAATATTTATACAGACCTTGCGTACGTAAGGTTATAAGATGCCTTAACTGAGGTCAAATTTATGCATTATGTGTACACTTACTTTGAACCATCCATACGCATGGTTCAATTCTGAGAAAAAAATTGTTTCCTTATTTTGTTTTGGAAACTTTTGGTATGCAATCTTTTGGCACTTTATAAATACCATAATCCGTCCAAAACGTGGAAGACCTCCCTGAACCTAAAACTCTCTATATTCTACAAATTTTGAAGGCGAAGAATGATGTTTGATCATCAAACAAAGGCGAATTACCCTATGTTTTTTAAGATTATTCAACCAAAATCAAGATTTCGATCAAGAGAGTAGATTTTTCCATTTTCTTCCATATTTCTTTGATCAAGGTGCTATCGTTTCGTTATTTCTTGTATAATTTAATATTTAGGATGGTTGACAAGGTTTTTCCATTGCATTGAATAAATGATGAACCCTATTATTTGTTTATTTTAATTCAATACAGTTAGTTTAGTATTTCTTGATTGGTTTTGTATTTCTATTGACTAGTTAATTGATTGATCATCAATAGATAGTAAGTTACTTGTTGTAGTGTAGGAATACTCACAATAAGTTTAGAACGCTGCAAAATCAACACATGGGTAATAGGCATTAAGAATAATATCTATGACATGTACAATTATGTGAGATAAATGATGTAAATCAATACATGTTTTTCATATGAATTCGAACTAAGAATATGATAGAGTCGTGTTAACATAGGTTTAATATATTTTGGAAAAAAATATTGAATAAAAGTGGATTATCGGTTGTCTTGAATGCATGAATTTATTAAATTACGAATTAAGAATTGAATTAAATATACAAGTCATCTTTTTAGATATTACATGATTTTGAATTTGATAAAAGTTATTGAACTAGACATTAGACTTTATTTCTGATGGGAACGATAAATTCGAAACTCGCTAATTTCTATTACTTGTCAACGATCTCGTACGTTTACAGGTTTCACGCGAACAATTGTACCTAGGATGATGAGTTATAGAACCAACAAAAATATAATTGAAGCCTATGTGAAAATACATTAGCTCGGTTTGAATTTGGACCTATATGAGTGTTCGAGTTTATGTCCTTATTGAGGCAGCTGCTATGTATTACTGAGCTACAAGGTCTCAATTTGAGCACAAAAGTCCACAACGTATAGCAAGCAATACATCGAAGTACCAAACATTACATACAAGAAAGCTTGAAATATAGTAAGGTTGCTTAATGCAACAAATAAGTGTCATGGTTAATCTACTACTAAACAAATTTCAAATTCAGGTGGAACAAGAGTAAGGATCTATTTGACATGACTTTTGAGAAATCAAAATGAGCTTTTACGGTCGAAAAACTACTTTTGAATCCGCTTGACAAATTTTATAAAAATGATTCTACTAATTAGAAGAGTTTTAAAGAAAGTTGGTCTAATGTGTCTTTCTCTAAAATTACTTTCTGAATAGGAAGTTCTTTTAAAATTTAGTTTTTAAACAAAAGTTAAAATAGCTTTCTTAGAAATCTCTTTTACAAAAAATAAAAACAGAAGTAAAAATCATACAAAACGAGCTCAAAGTCAATTGTTTAACTTTCTACTAAAAGAGTAATGGAATTCTTACATAGCAACAATACTAACGTAACAATCATATTAGAATCAATAATTTCATTTTGGGTGATGCTACACATACATAACGGTGTACACTCGCCCTCCACGCATTTCATTTTGGGTGATGCTACAAGTAGTGTAAACCCGTGTGTACACCATGAGGTGTACAAGTATAATTTCCCCATGGTTGAGCTTTTCATCGTATCTTGCTTTGCAGAGTTTGTCGGGTTCACATTGGTGGTAAGAGGTTGGATTCAAATAGAAGAACTCACAACCTGCGCACAAAGCATATTTCACGTATAAGTAGGGTATATACCATCTAGAATCCTTGGGACATGCCATCCACATCAATGTTCGTTCACAACTACAATAGAAATCTATATACATACGAAAGTAGAATGGACAAGGCTCTCAATTCATCATCTTAGTTTGCTTTCTGATTAATCTAAGTTCGCACTCTTAGCCAAAATTATGGAACAACATGAAATATGTTTGGTTATGTGTGAACATGGTTTCTTGCAACACAAAATCCAGTTATCGACTGTACTGAAATTTGCATGCATAGCATAGGATTCTCTTACTATGAAGAAGAAGAAGACAAGAATGCATAGCATGTGCTTCTGCTTATATATGTCCAGTGAAAGAATTAATTAATTAATACTTGACAAAATAAAATAAAATATATATATCTTTTTTTTCTCGTAGTACTTGATAAAATCGATCAGACTAAATAAAAGATTTGAACTTTTTTTTTTCTTTATTAATTATCAAATAAATAGATAAATGCATTCAAACCCAAATTTTTAGTTATTCAATACAGAAATAATTATGTTACATCAATAATTATATCTTATTATATTGCATGCTTCGAATACTCTACCAATCATTTTACTCTAGCTAACATAATTATTGAATCGAGGTAGTCAAGTTGAGCGAATTTATCCAATGATCATTTCTATTAAACCTAATTTGAACATATAACTTAAAAAGAAACCTTTTCAAGAAAAAACACTTATGAGAGCCATCATTTTTCACCTTCACCAATTATCTAGACACTTTAAACAGATATTAACATCTCTCTCTCTCTCTCTCTCTCTCTCTCTCTCTCTCTCTCTCTCTCTCTCATAAACACACATATATATTATATTAATTTTGTTGTCTAAAATTCTTTGCAATGAATTTACGGGTGACAATTGAACGAGTCAACCCTTCAGGCTCGATTGGGCCCATGGGCCCTGGCCGTGAATAATAATAATAAGAAGAAGAAGAAGAAGAAGCTCCTGTTTGATTTCACTAAAAATAAAACTTTTACTAAATTTTAATCAAAGTTGATGAAAAGTATTTTAAAAAATTATAAAATTTGTGGGTCTCATAAAAAATTGTAGTAAAAATTAATTGTTAATTTTGATTTAAAATTTTGTTAACTTTTTACTAAATCAAACAGAGGCCAGATAGGAATAAATAATTGGTAAATTTCATGTAATTAACTAAGAAATTACAAATTGATCCATGGATCGTCTCAACTCATAGATAATGGTAGAACGAGTCGAGCTAGCTCGCCAAACTTATTAGTCTATTGCCATCCCTACACTAAATTTAATTACACCCTGTAAAATCAGATTTTAATCTAAATCAAAATCAAACAAAAATATTAACCACATCTTTCATGGATTTCACAATTTTTTAACCACACATTTCAAAAATTTCTATCACAATCTACTAAAAATCTAATTTTAATCCCCATCAAACACGCTCTTAAAAAAATAATAATAATAAGCGCACGCCATTGGTGAAGCCAGCCTAGAATACAACGTATCACCTACAAAATCCTACACACTCGAAGAGGAAAATGATTTTAGTTGTCCAGATTTCTCCTTCCCATAAATCATAGCCGTAGATCAGTTGTGTACCAGTACGTTCTGACAACTCACGATAACGGTTGGTGATTACACATCTAAAGTGGGACCAATCACGTTGCTCCGTCATGCCACATCGCCTTACGCACGACAGCCCCCAACCGTTATCCACGTTCTCCTACAGTTACACTCCGTCTTAGTTTTTTGCAATCAATCATTGATTTCTTGTTTTGACCAATTAGCCCTTGCGAAATTCATCATCATCATGCACTCCAACCCAAAATTTCCAATGTAGGCCATGGACAAGGGGATAATTACAACTTTTTGTTAATTCTATCATATTTTTAGTTACAATAATTATTGTCAAAATATTCCCTTTGCAATGAGATTAAAAAAAAATTATCGCATTTTTATATTTATTGTTTTTTTCAAAATATGATGGACAAATAAATCATTTTATAACATTCGGCGGAGTTTTTAGACAGAAATAATAAAGACGATATGTGCTAATTAATATAATATCGATGATAAGAATGTAGTGAAGAAAATTGGTAACATAATTATATGATTAAAATAATTGAGGACTTTAAATGAAATTAAAATATAATGCAACAAATAAAAATTGAGATCTCATTTCAAAGCACGCTAATAAAATATTTGCATAGACATCATCATTAGAGACAATATATGCTAATTAATTTAATGTTAAAGATAAGAATGAGAAGGAAAAAAAAAACTATCGAGTTTATATTTTGAGGTCTGTTTTAAGATAATAAAAAATGAGTTTGATTTGTCATTTATGAAAAATATTTCTCTAAACGGAAGACTGGAAAATATGTTTGGTTTTAAATTTTTTAAAAATTTACTTAAGTTCCAAAACTGAGGAATTTTATTGTAATTAAAATGTGAAATCAACAATAACGACTAATTTTTCAATTTTAATCTCTACCAAACACACTCTAAATGAAACAATACAAGACACTAAAGCAAAAAGATCAAAGACAGAATGAATTGATGGGTGAAAGATCATTCGACTAAGACTTGAAAAGCCTTTGTGGTCCAAAATAGTTATTTATTGTATTTGTTTTCATGGAAAATAATCCATTGCAAATTACACGATTTTGTTATTTGTACATCCAAATTTTTTATTAGAGATTACATAATATGATATTAATAAAAAAAAGTTGACTGTGTTTTAAATTAATAAATGATAAATTGTCATGTGATATTATGTAATTCATTATGTAACTCGTGATCCCAAACGACAATTAAACTTGTTTTTTTCCTCATTTTTAGTTGTCAAACACAAAAGTTGCATTCATTTCACATCTTATTGTCACTAGCAATTTTAAATAGGTCCAACCACTATACAAGATAAATTGATAAAAATAGACAAACCATCTAACTCGATAACTTTCTAAATTTAGTTTAATTATTTCTTTAATAAACAAAACAATAAAAGTCTTCGTAGAAAATATAACATATCGACGCCTCGGAATTAGTCTAACCCATCTCCACTCTTTCTTCCTCCATCATAGTTCCAAATTTACAAACATTAGGAAAGTTGAATTTATCAAATCAAATCAATTGTCTATTTTATAAAATAAATCTACGACGGCATATATGATAAATTAATATAATTTCTGATTTTAGGAGTGGCAGTTTAGTCATTTTATAATTCTATCCATTTCTTTTTAAAAATTCAGACATTCTCCACGAAAGAGACCTCTCTCTCTCTCTCCCCCCCTCTGTCGAACCACACAACTAGAGACAGTACACACCAACTATTGAAGAAGCAGCCTTCGAATTTCAAGCACTTAATTTTCGGTTTGCTCCAAAAATCCACAAACACCATATAAGGTACTGGTTACTTAGGCTGCCCGAGTTTTATCAGTTTTTATAAATTTTTCATGATCACTGTTGTGCTTGGTTTTGACTTAATTTTACTTACTGAATTTGTTGGATCTTTGTTTTATTTCGATCTTTTTTTGTTCGATTATATGTTTGAAATTAGTTTTTGTTTACTAATTGTGCATTCTTATGCTCTGTTTGGTTGTTGAGAAAATATGATGTTGAAGAACAGTGTCGACTGCTGATCTTGGACTATTCTCTTCATTTGGAATTCAGAACTGGAAAATGTCTTGTGGGATTTGTTCATTTTCCCAGTAATTGAGATAAACTTGTCTGAAATTACCGTGTCAACTAATATTCTTTGGGTGATTTTTGGATTGTTTAAGGTGCTTTCTGAAATGGAGTCTGAAAATGGGGTTAAAGATGAAAAACGAGATGTCATTGAGAAAATTAATGGGGAAGATTCAACTCTGGATGGGATCAAAGAAAGAGAGAAAATCAGTAAAACCGAAGAATTCTCTGTTGAAAACGAAGTGTGTCAAAATGTATCAAAAGAAAAAGATGTCGATTCTTCTGGGGCAGAGGTTGAATTGTCCCAACCTGTTTCAAAGAGTAAAGACTCTAATGATGGTGGACTGAAGAACAATAAATTGGCCAATAATCAATCCAATTCACGAGTCTCGAATGTGCTTGCCCGTAAGGCAAAGTCAAGCTCGACTCAAAGTGTTTCATTCCCAGTCCGAGGCCGTCACTCCGATGTTATGAGAAAGAGCATTGACGTGTACCCAGTTAAGACAGATTCTCATAAAAATGGTGCAAAAGTTGAGTCCCAAGTTTCTAATGGTACAGTCACTTCAGGTTCGCGCTCCAATGTAGCCATTAAGGGTGTGGCAAACGGAGGCAAGGCAGCCAACCGGCGAGCGACCATAGCATCTGCACCAAGCCGTCAGTCTGTGAAATATCATTCTTCAAATGGAACTGCAACGAATACTGTATCTGATGCGTAAGTATTATTACTGTTACTTGATCTATGTCCGTTCTGACTACTTGTTCCACTATGTAATGACAAGTCAAATTGCTAATTTGACAATTCAAGTGTTGGAATTACAGATTGGTTGAAAGGAATTCAAAATCCACCAACTCTAAATTGCTTGTTAAGGATGAAGATGATGCTCGTTCTACTACTTCATCGTATTTCACTTCTTGGACTCCAGATTTGTGACTTTTTCTCTCTTTGCATTTTCATGCATCATCTTTTGGTTTTCTATCGAATTTACATGCTTATGACAAGTTTGCACTTCAATCAGAAATGCAACTCCCCAGACCCAGCGTGCATTCTCCTTCAGGTTGGAGCAACGTGCTGAAAAGCGGAAAGAGGTAGACATTGCACATGCACCATTATTATAGCATTCAATCATATTCAATCGTCCATACCAAACATGCACCTAATCTCTACTCTTACTTCTCTGATTTCCTGTGCATCGTGTAACTTAATAGCCACTTTTATCATCAGTTCTTTTCAAAGATAGAGGAGAAAATACATGCAAAGGAAGTGGAAAAGACTAACTTGCAAGAAAAATCGAAGGTGTTGGAAATCTCTCTCACACAAAGAAGAATATGATGTCTGGATGTTCGTCGACTTAGAAGACTTTTGGACCTAGTTCTTCTTATTCACTCTGTTTTTGTCTTCTTGGAATTGTTGTAGGAAAACCAGGAGGCAGAAATAAAGCAGCTTAGGAAGAGCTTGACATTTAAAGCTACTCCTATGCCAAGTTTCTATAAAGCACCCCCTCCAAAAGTTGAACTGAAGAAGGTAAAATCCATGTATCTTTCTTAATTGCTCTATGTATGCTTGGCCTCTTTACTACGCCTAATCTCAGTTATTTGTTTCCACATCACCAGAAACATACGATTGTTTGTGGTATCTATAAGTTCGTATCTTCTTTTGTCTTGTAGTTCTAATTGATATAGTGAGATCTTGTATTTATTTGCATATCTTATTATTGAAGCGGTCATATTTTATATTGAACTTAAAAGAGAGCATTTAATTCTCTTATACCATTTAGCAAAGCCATTTTCTCTATAGAAGCTTGTTGAAATGTTATCGTGTTTGGCAGTGTGGAATTTAGAAAAAATTAATAAATTAAACTCAATCTTTTCATAATCCCAACTCCATAGATTTGTATTGCATTTGCAATAACTACAATACAAAACAATTGAGTAAAATCCTTGATTTTTTTCGGGTAACTGAAATTATATTTGGTGATTGTGTGACCGTACTTTTATTATATTATAACTGGGGCTAATTGAACAGGTCATTCT
This sequence comes from Fraxinus quadrangulata, assembly GCA_903798255.1. Taxonomy (NCBI): domain Eukaryota; kingdom Viridiplantae; phylum Streptophyta; class Magnoliopsida; order Lamiales; family Oleaceae; genus Fraxinus; species Fraxinus quadrangulata. The sequence continues at coordinate 54,413 of CAIGRB010005225.1, read as the reverse complement.
GCTTAGGATGTTTACGTTGTCTATGTTTATTTTCTGCTTTCGGTATTTGCAAGAAACCATATTAAGTACAATCTTATCACCCAGAAACATAAATTATGTGAAAATGTATTGTATCACTGCAAATGGAGTATCTCCATGCTAATATACTTCACTTGATACACTAGAAATTTTTTTATTTACGTATATGCTACTCTCTGAAGTTAATTGTTCGACGATCGATTCTTTTTAAGTTTTCCACTCAATGCTTAGAAAGCAAGTGCCCAAGTTTGAACCCTACATCAAAACTTCTGAATTTCTACATTTTGAATCATTGGTCTATTAGACAAAGTTTTATGATGCACATTAGATGTCATGATTTTACTAACATGACCTTAGAAATTCAATTTTCTCTGAGTAGGTAGATTGTGTTTACAGAATATTGTAATCCACCTGCAGTGTGAAGAAGCTTGAGCATATTAGGTTTTCTTGCACAATATATCAACAATATACTTATTTTATTAATCACATCCTCCGTCAAGGATCCTCTATGCTATAAAAAATCAGTTGAAATGTCATAAGTTAAAGATTAGTGGCATTTCAGTAGTGAGGATGGATGGCATTTGACAAATTAAGAACCAAAAATCTTGTCTGTTATTGTGTCTAGTGTTACAAACCAAACATGATCTAGCTTTTCAAGCACTTTTTGCTCTTTTTAACCTCTAGTTTTGCACATTAATATGATATTTTGTTGTCATTATTTGTATAGATACCGACTACACGTCCAAAATCTCCTAAGCTTGGAAGGAACAAAGGCACTGCCTCCACAGTTGGCAACTCCCTCGAAAATGAAGGATCATGTCTTATTCCACCAGTCACTACTGGCAACTCACCGAAGTTGACTCCCAAGGCGAATGGTGTCAAGGGTAATGCTGCTCTCAAGAAGTCCGTCAAAAACTCCCAACCCGAGTCGCATTCCCGGGAATCTATTATTGACAAAACTCGAGAAAAGCCAAGCAAAGTGAAAGCAAAAAATGCAGTAACCGAGGCTCGAGAAGAGAAAATTTGTGCTCAGAACTCCGAAGGAATCCCCCCAAGTCAACCTGTTTGTCACCCTGAAATCGAAGATGGGATGGAAAAGAGTCCTGAAAAGAATTCGTCTAACAATGGATCATCTCTGGCTTCAATGCCAGAGACGTTGGCTGCCGAAGTCACCGTTGAAGGTTAAAGAACGTATATCATCTGTAATTTCTGTTCCTCGCAGCATTCAAATATTAAAGCTCTATTATTGTGAATAATGTGGTTGTACGTTCATGTCCAGTTATATATAGGTTGTCTACAGTCTTATACAGTCGTTTGTTTTATTTATTAAACTTCAAGGAGTATTCATATATACTCTATGGCTTTTGGTGTATTGCATTGGCTGCATATATTGTATTAAACAATTCCTACCTTTCTTTTTTCTTTTTTTTTTTTTGTTCTTTTTTGTAATATTTGGATAATTCAGAAATTGTCTACTGCGTTTATTTGTATAATGGATTCATAAGCTTACTTTCCAGTTCATTACTTACCGTTTCTACTGTCACTATCGGAACTTAAGAGACTTATATTCACAAGAGCGATGTTGAGAGAATAAATCAAAAGAAGTGGTTGACCAAAATTCAAAATCATGTTATGATTGCTAAAGACCGAATTACTTCTCCATTGTAAATCTAGCATGAAAAAAGTGGTTGTCGAAAGGATTAATGTTATTGCAGTAGTCATCATATATGACAGTTTGTTATTTGAAACATTAATATCTTGTGATTTTGTTGCCTTAAATAACAAGTTAATGCCTTGAATAACACGTTATCACATAGAATGAATATTGTAGTCGCTGAATATGAATATTATCACTTTATCGAATGCCCTCGTCAAAACAATGAGATACATCAGTTTATTTGGAAAATAACTTTGGCAGTGTAGCAGTGTTTTGCTTGTTGATTTGGTATAGGTTTTCCTTCTATAGAACTTGAATACTAATGGATTGGGCCCGAGCCAGACCCATGAAAAACTTTCACGGTACAACTGAAACACAGACTCGTAGATGGGTCAAGTTTTGGGGAGGTCATATTTTTTGAAAAAATAGTTTTTGACTAGTGATTTTTACAAGAATGTGTTGTTAAAAAGTAGAAAAAAATTTTAAATTTATGTGCATAGTATTTTATTGTGTAAATGTGTGGTTGAAAATAATTATATAGAAAAAAGAATGTGAAAAGCATGTTCGTCAAACAAGGGCTTAATTTGGTTCATCTTAAAAATTGGATTATATACGCATGTGAGAGGGTCTATTATAATTAAGAGACAATATCGAAGACATCCTTTAAATTTTACGCCAATAATAAAGAATTATATATATATAATTCAGTAAAATATTATACACTTTCAATTTATAATTAAACGATGAAAATTAGATATAATGCTATGTTAACATAACATATTAATTATTATAATACAAAGTTATATACTCGAACAAATAATATTACTTGTATAAAATAAGTAAATTTATACTATTAAAATTTAAACTATATCAAACGAGCTCTCTATATAATTTGTCAAGTTATATTTTTATAGTTACTTTTCAAGAAAAATTTCATCTTTTTATTCAAAGTGGCATTTTAGATGATATATAGTTCATCTAAAAATTATAAATATGGGAGGTTGTATGAGTTTTTAAATGTAGAGTGAGTATTTATGATATTGTCATAAAGCTCACAAGGTATCTCTGCCATTATCTCTAAAATTAAAATATTTACCAACGAACATTTTTTTTTATTTATAAAAATGTAAATGAAAAATAAAAAAAAGGAATTGGGTTGAACTTATAATTAGTTTTTTTTTTTTTTTTTTTAAAGGGGCAAATCATGTACAGACCACATATTTTGTTAAGAGTTAATCAATTTGTCCATAATAGTTTGTACATATGGATTACCCCATCTCACGTAATGTGCGTGGCTCGCGTGTATTTAAAAATTTAGACAATGTGGTCCTCATCCCCATTGTGAGTAGTAGGTAAAAGATTTGGTAAAAAAATTCGATTCATGTAGCATGATCCTTTTGTTAAACTGCTCCTCATTTTAATTACAATGAAGATTCCGAACTTTTGCTCATTTTGACATTTGTGTCTTCAACTTTTTTCATTCCTTTCTTATATAACTTTCAATTAATTAGCATATCTTATCTATACAACAATTTCTGTCCAAATATTCTAATAGGATGAGAAAATTATTTTGTCAAAATTTATTATTTGTTGTTTATCTTACTTATTTAAAAATATGAGAGGTAAATAAAAAAAAATTTACACCTCCTAACGAATTTTTTTACCGTCATTAATGATAAAATGTGCAAATTAGAAGAGGTCGACAATAAAAATACAACACGAAAAATTGAAGACATAATTATGAAATTAAACAAAAATTTAGAAACTTTCATTGCAATTAAAATATGATTAACAAAATACAGTGTGAATTTACCTAAAAAAAAAAACTTAATTTTTGTTTCAACTTTTCTTTTAAACTTGATGGAACTTGCTGGTTTGGTTGGGATTAGGGGTGGATAAAACCCGATCGAACTCGTCAAAATCGTCCAAACCGAACCAACTCGATCGGTTTTGGTCTTTTTTTTTTGTTTTTTTTACACGGGTTGGTTATTTAGGCGGGTTGGATTGGTTCGAGATATGAGTTAACTCATGAAAATCGAATAAACCAGTCTAACGCAACCCGACTATATTTATAAATTTTAGAAGTGTTATGATGTTGTTTGGACGAAATTGAGTCACTCTGTTTCTTCACACAGCCTTCAAGAGCTACAATATTCAGAAAAACTTAGATTAAAATGTCAGTTCTTGTTGAAGAAATTTGTGCAATAGTTGAAAAGTTCGAGGAAACCATACACAAATTATATACTACTGATTAACTAGGTTGTATACGCAAACGCGATATACGAGAAGTCTTGAATATGACACAAAACATGGAAACTTTTAAAATAATATTATAAGATTTTGATAGAATGTATTTTACGAAAAATAGTATAGGTAAATACACATTCAACACAAAAATATTTTAATTGTCAAAAACATTTCTTAGCTTTATATAATTTAATATCAATCTGTCCATGTAACATTTTTGGGCATGAAGTGTCAATAATTCAGATTTTTTGGTTATTACAACTATAAAGATCTAATATTATATAAGTCATGAGTCAATTATAAATCCGCTCAACCCGACCCGTCTACTTTAACCTTTGTTGACAAGTTGTGTCAAATCGAACAACTCAACCCATACTTGATTGGATTGACTTGGATTTCAACCTTTATACATTATGTTGGGTTGATCAAACCGATCGTATCGAGTTGGGTTTGGATTGAGGCAAAAACTCACCCAACTCAATCCATGCCCACCCCCAAGTTGGGATTGATCTATAAGATATGATTACAAGTCTTAGGCCATGTTTGGTATAAATTTTAATTTAAGTCAAAGTTAAACAATCAATATTAATCACATCTTTCATGGATCCCACAACTTTTCAATTACACATTTCAAAAAATTCTATCACAATCTACTAAAAATCTAATTTTAATCAACACTAAACGCCCTCTTAATATAGGATGATTAACAATATAAAATACGTTTTTCACAAAATTTATTTTTTAAAAAATCTANTTCTGTATAGTTACGCTGCAATTCATATAATATGTCTAGTTTAAGCCGAAGTTATTATCGATCCAAACTGATATTGTTGACTTGTAGATGTTGAAATTGGTTTTTCAAAAATCTGGCCTCGACTCAAACTTTAGGTCAATTTTTTTTTAAAAAAAAAAAAAACTGGTTTTAACGTTTATTATTAATTAAAGACAAAAATTCATTTCATGAGGTCTCTATTTTTTCTTATGCTTTTAATATAAGAGTTTCTTGAAAAAGTTATTATTATTATTATTTTTTGTTATAAGAGGGAGACTGGCACCTTCTATGAGATACCATATATTCTGACTACTACCCCTAAATATAATACTACCTTCATCTCAAAAATATATTTAATGTACCTTATTATCAACAAAGGATTGTTTATATATGTGCATAAACAGTCGGTAGAACAAACTTAAATACAAATGTTTAAAAATTGATATACATTTGAAGTATTAATTATTATAACAAAAATAAACAAGAAAACTTTCTCCTCTTGAGGAGTTACTTCAATGCTTCGTTATCGTGCAAATGGCTGGCTTCAAATTTAGAAAGAAATCACCCCGTCAGTATAGTTCCACAATAATTTTGAAAAAAAAAAATTGTGAATGAAATGAGACTTCTGATGTGCACTCACCCTTTCTGCATCGTCGTACCATTTTTTATTGTTTTCTTGAGAAAGGTCAAAAGAAAAAAAGATTTATTGACAGTGCTGTCCAAAAGCTCCAAGCATCGTACATGCCATTTCCAGTAACTTCCCTGCTTAATATTTGAAAAGTCGGAGAAGTCAGTCAGTCTTTATTCGATGTGAGATTCTATCTCTCAATAATAATAGTCGAAGCTACTAGACCATTCTCACCCACAAATACCATATTAATTTGTTCTTAAATCAGATGTATAATGGGAGCACAGCCGGGCTAGGTTGGAATAGAATGAAGACTAACTCTTCTTACTTTGTTCATGGTGTGAACCAAACTCTTTCTCGTTCACCGACAGACATTATTCAATGCTAAACTATGTCTCAAGTAAACAACTATACCTCCAATCAAACCATAATTAGAAACAAAAGTTGTCTTCGCCACTTCATTTAGTTCATAGTTAGATCTACTAAAAGTCTCAAGAAGAAACTATATCCTTAACTGCAACACGTTAGGGATTTATACCTTAACCATTAAGCAAATATTTATCGGTAAATTCAGCAAAAAAGAGGCAAAAATGGCAGCTGTAAAAGCATAATGTAAGGATACCTTTTGACAGACGACCACTACCAAATTCTATACAGCTAAATTACATCCACCAGAATTGACATGCATTCAAGACAGTTCAATATACTTGTCAATTTTTTTATGAGAAAAATAGTTTCAAGCTGCAGACAACAGATCGAACGAATAAATAAATTATTTTTTTGCTAATAATTTAAGTTTTTAGACAACGTGGTGCAGCAATTCTAAACAAATCCGGCAGGCTAGTCGACAAAAGATGTGAATTCAAACACCAGGAACAGTTTTCAAGTGTAGTTTTCAACAAAACTCAGAATCAAATCACATACGAATAACAAAAGCAAGAACAATTGAAATGAATAAGCAAGCAAACTCCTTCAACAAATGGATCAAAAAAACTAGAAAAAATGGCTAAAAAACATACCTCTTCTTGGCTTTGAGACAACCTTAGCAACAGGAACAGATTTAGGAACAGGCTTGTTTTCCTCTGGAGGAAACAAAACCCCATCAATTCCCTGAACAGAAATTCTCCCATCTGTGTAAATATCCGGGTCGAACAAATATGCGGATCCTTCTCCTTTCCCGAATTTCACTGACCCGTCAGTCTCCTCCGCCACCACCTTATGCGGCAATCTCAGAGTATCGTACTTCACCTTCCCAAATCTCCTCACTGTACTGTACATACTTTCCTCTGTTTGATATTCAGGAATCAAATGATAATACATTATTTGCTCCGGCGCCCCCGGTTCGCTTAATTGATCGGCGCTGAGTTTCGCCATGGCCTCATCATTTGGTGCAAGAACTGTAAGAACGTACCCCTCAGAGACTAATCTTCCCATTTCAGAAGCCAGTGATGTGAGATTGACTAAAATATCGGCCATCTCATTGTAGCCACCGTAATGCAAGAGGGTTTGGATGAAATCCTTCACCTGACTTTCACCATCGAAATGGTGATGATGTCCTCCGGGCCCAGGTGCCGGCGCCGGCGCCAGGGATGGACCGGGTGCCATGGCGTCGAAAATGGGTAACACAGGCGGTGCACCAACTTGGACCGGTGGTGCCGGTTTCTTTAGTCGGTGGGTTCTTGGGTCTACTTCCGGTGCTCCCTCTGGTAATACAGCAGAAATAGACCTCAAACTTCGCCTGGTGTTGAAATTCATTTGAACGGATTTCGGAATCAACACTCGTTCAATTCCGTGAATAATCCCATCGGGCCGAATAATATCGTCTGCTTTGATAACCTTCGCCATGCCGACAAATTTCTCTCCATTTTTCCCAATCACAAGAATTTTTTCATCATTGGCATCATTACAAAGGCTGGTGTGATGGGTAGGATTGTTTTCCTCTACAGGCCAATGCTCGGACTCAAATCGAGCCGGAATCATATGGAAAAGCAACAGATTCTGCAGAGATTTCAGATTTCTAGGCTCGAGCAAGAACCTCTTAAATTCAGGATCCAAATCCCGTTCCAGGGCCTCATTTTTAGGAGCAAAAATGGTTATATTATGCTTGGACACTGCTTCTTCAAGGGTTTGTAGCAAAAGTGCCTTTTCCACTAGTTCTGAGAGCTCAGTGTAGTGAGAATCCAAAAGCGCTACAAGAACTGAATTGGAATTGATCTGGACTATTGAATTCGAGTTCCCAGAATGCTTCCCCCTTGAATTCTCCTTCAATGCACTGCTTGTAACAGCAAGAACAGCTAAGAATGTGAAGAGAAATGGTACAAAAAGGTCACGGATCTGAAAATCCATGGCGCTTGAAGACTTCCAGTTTCTCAGTCTAAAAGAAAATTCTTTGCTCTATCTCTATAGATAGAACACTGTTTGTTGCTTTGCTTTGGCAAGTGGTTGTGTTGTCGGTGGAATATTAACGTCCTCTGAAGTAAATTATTAACCATGTGCTAAAGAAGATAACAGATTGGCCGAGCAAAGAAAATAAGGGTAGGAAGTGGAAACCCTCTTTACATAGTGGTGACAAAGTGTCGAATCGATCCGACTCGGCCCTTACTCGCACGGCTCGGCTCCTGCTCGCACAAGCCGAGTTTGTGGCTCGTTTGTCAACGAGCTAGCTCGGCTCGGAAGATAAGCCTTTAAAAAAAAATTCGATTTTAGATGAACTCACGAGCAGCTCGTATAAAAATGAGTCGAGTAGGCTCGGCTAATGCTCGTCTATTTGACGAGCTCGAGCGGCTCGTGGCTCATTTTTTACGAGTCATTCGGCTCGATTGTCACCTTTATTTTTACATTCCTTTTTCTTGTGTGAGTAGCACGAGAAAATAAAAATTAAAAAAATTATTAGAAATTTGGTTTGACATTCTGGTAAAAAAAATTAGTCAATGTGAAAGACGTGTGGCATTAGAACCCTACCAAATGACAGATAGTGGTACAAAAAGACAAAAGAGACTAGCATTCAAGAAGATTTTATGAACAAATGAAACCAAGTGATCAAGAAGATGTGACCAAATTATAAAATGTTCAGCACAAGACGACATTGTTATTTAGTCGATCACATGCCACGACTAAAAATTTATTTGGGTAAATTGTTGTTATCGGATCTTATTGCACGACACAATTTGGCAATGGCGTATGGATTTATCTTTATTGTATTAAGCTCGTCAATCAGAAGTTTACATTTTTCAAACCAATAGATACAACAAATCACCAAAATCATTTACTCTATTCTCATGAAAGTATTTGAAATTGTGACACCGTGAATAAAAAATATTCGACAATTTTAGTATTACGATGTTAAAGTTTGGCAATACTTATGAAACTCGACGATGGTGTTGCATTATAACTACATACGCATATAAAGAAAGTTAACATCAACATTAAATATTTATAATGGTATACCTAAAGTACAATTTTCATTGGTTGAGCATAAATTTATAATTATTACATACTTAAAAGAAAAAAAAGAAAGAGAAATTAACTCGATGGGAAATCAGTTAATCTATAATTTAATGATTGAAAACTAAATTTCTTGGTTAGAACCCAAATAAGGTACTAATAAAGGCCAAAGATACATTGCCATGTCTACAAAATCACGGGTGCAAATGTTACACCAGACCCTCACCCACCCCAATAATCTCCTTTATGGCGGCTAAGCTAATCTAAGCCAAGCCAGGTCAAGAGGAGCTGCGAAATGGAGCGGCTCAAAAACATAAGCAGAGTGTCGGTCGTGACCTCAGCAAAAGCCAAAAGCCGGAAGGCAAGCTGTCGCTGTCTGACCATAATTAAATGCCATCTTTTTAACGCCAAGCTACAGAGCCCACATCCTTTCGTAACGCGTGTAATGCGTGAGTGACATGTAGGGTCGACACAATGTGAAGGGAACATTTTTCCTGATAGAAGAATCTTTGCTCATCAATTGCATCTCCTCGTGTGCCATTTTGTCTTTAATTTCTATATATACAGTCCTATTTGATCCACGTTTTTCTCAAAATTTATTATTTTAATATTTATTTTTAATTACAAATTTTTCAATTAAATAATATTATACTCAAATTGAAAAAAAAAATTCTTATTTTTTAACCACATATTTTTCATCACATTACAAAATTCATTTTATTCTCAATAATGTGCATCAATCCCCGATACTTTGGCACATCAAACTTCAATTTTTTTTCTTTACTTTTTAATTAAAATAAGGATATAATAGTTTTTTCAATTGATATATGATACGTATAATATAAATTTACAAATTTGTATCTCATTCATATATTGATTAACTTCCGTCACTTAAAATAATAAAACATATCCCTAATGTAGTGCTTACAAAATAAATCCACAACTACTTTGAATTGTTACATGTATCTTTGAGATGCAATATTTAAAAAGATTAAACACGTAATGTTATGAGTTTTTTTAAATTCTTTTAATGTTATTAATATTGAAGCTCACATTATTGAACGTAACTAAAAGAAATGCAATTTTAATTTCGAGTTAATTGTTCAAATAATCACTGAACTTATGTAAATGTCTTTGATTGCTCACTGAACTTTAAAATGACGAGATTTGGCCACTAAATTCAAACATTGGACATTATTCACTTGCTTAACTTCCATTGATAATCTCTAACGGAAGTGATAATGTGGCTGGCAAAATGTTTAGATGGCGCTATATTATTGTTATCACGTAAAAAATGACTTTTGTTGCTCATTAAACTTAAAAAATATTTTTGGCTGCTCACTATACTTCCAAAAAAATCTTCGATTGCTCACTATACTTGAAAAATATCTTTGATTACTCACCGAACTTAAATGTAGTTGAATTTTGACCACTAAACTTATGAAAATGAAGCCGGCTCGTCTCAAAATTTTCCACCTAAGCCAACTTCATTTTCATAAGTTTAGTGGGCAAAATTCGACCACATTCAAAGTTGAGTGAACAATTGAAGACATTTTCCAAAGTATAGTGAGCAATCGAAGACATTTTTAAAATTTAATTAGCAATGAAAGACAGTTTTTTACACGATAACGGTGATGTGGCGCCACCCGGACATTCCGTCAACAACATTACCACTTTCGTTAGAAGTTATAAATAGAAGTTAAGTTAGTGAGTAACATTCAATATTTGGATAAGTTCGGTGGTTAAATCTCGATATTTTAAATTTTAGTGAGCAATCGAAAACATGAATATAAGTTCAATGATTATTGGGACAATTAATTCTTTAATTTCTTTCTAGTTACGTTTTGATGAGGGGTGAAGAATTGCTCGTGACTCTGGAAAGAGAACTCATAAAAGATGATATCAACTTATTAAACGGCCCAAACCAGTTTGAAGTATGGGCTTTATTTAAAGCTTGCTGGATCTTCAAGGCCCAAATTAATTTTTAATTTTTAATTTTTTTTGCATTTTTAGTAAATTTTGATAAATTTTGATAAAATATATTGAAAAGTTGATAAAATTATGAATCCCATAAAAGATGTTATTAACAATAAATTTTTAAAAAATATGAGTTGAGAATGAGGACCAAATAGGGGCTTAATTGGTTTACATGCTAAATATTTGGTAAATGGGAAATTATATTACCGTTTTAAGATTAAATGTGAAAATTAAAAAAAAAAATTATTATAAAGAGAATTGAGAGAGTCAAAATTCGTTTATTTTATTGAGAACTAATTTTTCATATTTATAGGATATAATTTGGATAAAGAGATACAATAGTCAATCTCAAACACTATTTAGATTATTGTCAAAGACAGCTGAATGAGAAAGATGAGTCCCGAAATTGAAACTTCACAAAACGCTACAATTCTTTGTTCTATCACTATCTATTTTGGAAGAAGACATATGATTTTTTTTATTTTTTTTAATTCGAATCCATCTCCCCTCAAGACAAGCTTCTTTGAAATGCAATGGTATCATAATCCAGTATTTATGTTAAGAAGAAAAAGAAAATATGTAATATTATATTTTAAAACTTACAAGTAAATTTGAAACAAGGACAAAAATTAGACTATATACTACCCATTTTTCTTTGTGTCATTTAGAACTTGTACAAGGCATCCAAAACCTCAGACGAATTTGCTTTGAGAGTTGGCTTACAATTTCCGAGCCTTATGCTTAAATTTTTTTACTTATGTAACTTTAACAATTCCGCCTCTTCTTTTGATCATGCGGGCATAAAGGAAATTAGACATTATTCTCAATATATCATAGTCCCTTTGACCCCAAGTACGCTACAAACGGTCCATTGATTCTCAAGTTGATCATGGGACTCGTTCTTAAAACAAGATTTAGGGGGGTGTATCCAATTGAGACTTTTGGAGACTTTTTTAAGTGAGAGACATTTGTGGATTTTGTGAACTTTCAAGTAATTTCTATGGATTTGGTAAAAATTAATAAAAGTCTTCCATGAACTTCTGTAAACTTTCATTAGAGACTTTTAGCGACTTTGAAAGACTTTTATATTTTAAAATAAAATATTAAACATATATAATGTAATATTTTAAACAATTTCTTATATGTCCAAATCATTCATAACTCGTACAATTGAAAATGCAAAACAATAAATTAGATTTCTCATGTAAAAAAAAAAAAAAAATCAAGTCATATAAAATGGATTAACAAATAATCAAAATATCAAAAAAACTTAATTGTATTTAGTTATTTTCAACAAAGATATGACAAAAATATGCAGAAAATCATGCATAATCACGTTTACACAGTTTCAATTCAATTATTTTTACGCTTGGCAGCAATATGGCAGCAATATGCAGAAATCATATACCGTGTAAAGAAAAATTCAAGGCAAAGATAAATTTTACCTAACTAAAGATAAGGAGAAAACCCTAGAATGTGAGAGAAGAAAATGGTCGGCTCTTGACAAATCTCACGATAGATTGAGAGATTTGTTTTGAGATTTTCTATTCATATTTTCTATCAAAAAGTTTTCAAAAGTCTAGCAAATTATAAAGTCCGTAAAAATCATTATTAATTGAATATTTCGTAACTTATAGAGACTTTTAAAAAGTTTCAATTGAATATCCCGAAAAGTATCTATCGAATACACCTAAACTTTTAGAGAATCTTTAAAAGTCTAAATTGAATACACCTAAACTTTTTAATTCTCCAAAAGTCTTTAAAAGTCTCAATTGAATACACCCCCTTTAGTGACAAATAACAATGCAAAATAAGCTAACTACTCTTGGATAGGCTAAACCTGGAAGACTAGTGGTCCATGTTTTACATGTCGAGCGAGCTTAACAAGTTCAAAAAATTATAAAACTCGACGTATAAATTTTTTTTTAAAGACAACAATCTATTATATTTTTCAGAGTGCAATTTTGAGTTAATTCCTATTTCACATCCTAGATAGTTTCATAATAGTTAGATTTTAAAATATCAAATATAAAACTATATATACTTACAAATCATTGACCACTTCGAGATGAATTCGCCGCCGGCAACTTGGCGATGAAGTAGAAGACATCGTTACTTCACTTTGGCTATTCAACTTTTTTCAATTTTTTTTTTTTTTAGTTGCTAAAATTTCATTTTTATTTTAGTTTAGACACTCCATTCTACTAAATTATGGGAAATGTAATTATGACTAACAAAACTAATAATACATAATAGAAAGTCAGATATGGTAATATTTCATTGTCTAGCGAGACGAAACAAGTATAATAAGTCGTGCTTTTCAAATGCACTTTAATAAATAAATTGAAAAAAAAGGAAGTACGATTTGTTCAGCATGACTTGTTTTACCCCATGAAAATTTTTGAGAAAAGTTCAAAGATTACATGACGGTATGATAAATTAATTGAGTCATTAAAGCCTAATTTTTATTTATTTTCTAAAATAGAGTATACTGCTATTATAGAATAACACAATTCAAAATTAAAAAAAAAAAAAATGTTAAATAGGAAGTAAATATAAAATATATTAACCGCTCTGCCATCAAGGGGTCCATACTCCATAGCTCAGTCATAGAACATTTGATTGCGGTCACCGATTCGCACCCGGTTGGGCCATTTTATATCCTTCTCTGTTTTCAATGCTGTCTGAACTTCAATTGGGGAAGCTTTTTATATGGCTTTTGGAATTGAAATCTCGCGCGGTTCAATTGATGTGCTCTGGTTTTTCTATTTTCAATAACAACACTATTATCCATTGGGGAAAGAATTGAAAAGAAAACGCTAAGGGGTTTGTTCTCTTTGTGTTTCAGTTCTGTATTTTGAATTCTTTTTGGATTTTGTGTTTTGAGAACCAGAACCATTTTGAGATTGTTGAAAATGTGTTCTTTTTGACATTTATTGTTTTGAAAACACCCAAAATGTGTTTTGAAAATTTTGACTTGATTGTAACCAAAAACTACAAATTTGTCGTTTCGGGTTTTTTTTAAAAATTTTTAACTTGTTTTCAAAAACTCGTTTTCGAAAATAGGAAAGAGAACGCGTTTTCACTCTTTTGGAAAATTAAAAACAGAAAATAATTTTAAAATGGTAAAGAGAACAAGCCCTAAGATATTGAATTTCACAATACAACTCGTGAGCTCGACTACTAGAAATTGAAAAGATGGTCGACTCAATTTTCAGCACTTAAGGTAGTTATTATATCTTTGGAGAAAATTCAATAGAATTCCATAAAGTTGATAAATTTGTTATTGTAAAATGAGTAGCCTTGGAGTATTTAAGGAGAAAAGGGTTGAGATAGAGGTGTAAAAATGTGTTAATAGCTCAAATTTGACTATGTACATTCATTTGAGTTGGTCCATCGAGTCGTAATAAAAAGATTAAAAAAACGTTGATACTTGCCATATTCTTCTTGGTGCAGAGCTTATTTGATGTAGAACAAATTAGTGAATAGATTGAAAAACAGTTGGACCGAAATAGAAAAACGGCAAACTACAGATTTGGTGTTCGAGTTTCGATTTTAGTTACCATACAGATGTAATAGTTAATTAGATCTTCTTGTATTTATATAGACAAATGTATCCATTTTACTCTTGAGTTTTTCAAATAAGAAATTGTTTCATCTTTAATATATTATCAGAGCATTTCTGTACAAATTCTGATCAATAAATGGCTACAGAAGTTCCGGCTCAATCCGTTCACATTTCTACATCATAAACAAGCAATTCCGCACTCTATGATGGACCGAATCCATACTTTCTTCACCATTCAGTCAGTCCTGGTTTAGTGCTTATTTCACAGCTTTTAACATGGGATAATTATGCCTTTTGGAGTCGTGCTATGGTCATAGCCCCATCCCTAAAGAACAAATTAGGATTTGTTGATGGATCTATTGTACCACCTGAGGATTCTGGTGATCTGTTCAGCTCATGGAGTCGTAACAACAATATAGTGATCTCTTGGATTCTCAATTCAGTATCAAAAGAGATATCAGTAAGTGTGATATACTCTGAATCGACTTATGATGTCTGGATGGATCTTAAGGAGAAATATCGACGGAAGAACAGTCTACGTATATTTCAATTTAGGCGTGAACTAATGAATCTAACACATGGACAATCATCTGTTGTACCTAGTTTACCAAGCTGAAAACTATTTGGGAAGAGCTTAGTAACTACAAGCCTTTATGTTCATGTGGTAAATGTGTGTGGAGGAAATAAGAGGCTTGCTGTACATTATCGAATGGAATACGTTACTTCATTCCTAATGGGATTGCATGAGTCATTAGCTCAAATAAGAGGTCAATTGCTACTGATGGACCCAATCCCTCCAATTAACAAGGTCTTTGCACTAGTTGTACAAGAAGAGAACCAAAGGAAAGTTAATATATATATTGATACGTCTGATATCAATGATTCAATGGCATTCTATGTTAAAAATAAAGATAGGAAGCCAACTGTAGGGCAATCATTTAACAAATTTCAGAAGAAAGAAAGACCTATTTGCACATATTGTGGATACACATGTCTTGCTGTTGACAAGTGTTATAAACTACATGGTTTTCCCATTGGATATAAGCCTAGACAGAAGTTTGGGAGACTTAACAATCAAGTGGGTTCAAGTAATCAAGCAAATTGTGCTGTTGCTGGGATCAAACACAGAGTGGTGTCGAAAGTTTTATACATACTTAAATCTTGCTCAATATCAACAGTTGATGAGTATGTTAAACACCCATCTTTCCATCGCAAAGGTTGAAACAAGTAGGAAGCCAATTCTGATCATCTGACGGTACCTGCCTCTCTATTTCTATCAATCCAAAGTTCAATTCATTTGGGTGGTTGATTCAGATGCTATGAGTCACATTTGCTCAAATCAATATGCTTTTAACACATTGAAATATGTTCAGACTGCCTTTGTTGCTTAATCATGAACAAATTCTTGTACAATTCGTTGTAAATGTGAAGCTATCTCCTGATTTGGTTCTTGAAGATGTATTGTTAGTGCCTCAGATCAAATTCAACCTTTTTATCAGTGAGCACTTTAACTAGAAAATCTTCATCAAGCATCAAGTTTCTCACTGATACATGTATTATTCAGGCTCTGCCAACATTGAAGATGATTGACGAGTAATATGGCTGAAGATCCCTATATCATTGATGCGAGTTATCTTATTTCAGTGCAAATTAATGCTGAAATTTCTGAGAATGTTTGTAATTTTGTTAATTTATTGATCAATAATGTGACTAATTACAGTTGACATCATAGGCTTGGACATTTATCCTTTTAAGAAATTGGATATGTTGAAAGACTTGTTAAAGTTTGATGTGAAAAAGAATGACATGTTTCTTCCATGATCTATATGTCCTTTAACTAAGCAGAGAATGCTCTCATTTGTGTCTAATAATCACTTATCTCCTGCTGCATTTGTCATTATCCATTGTGATGTTTGGAAACCTCACAATGTAGATACACGTGTTGGTTATAGATACTTTCTAACATTGGTTGATGATTGGATTTACTTGGGTATATTTAATGAGGCAAAAGTCTGATGTTAAATTCATTATTCCCAAATTCTTCACCCTCATAGAAACTCAATTTCACAAAGTGGTTAAAAGTTTTAGATCTGACAATGCTCAAGAACTTAAATTCACAAATTTATTCAATGCTAAAGCGGTAATTCAATCTTTCCATGAACACATCTTTCCCTTTCAATCCGCTCATTCTTCCACTGACATCATTGATCCTTTTCTTGATATTGTTTTGTCAAATATTTTTCATGACTTACCCTCTGATCATCCTCATACAATTTCCTCATTTGATATCAGTCATGATGATCTCTATAATGCCACCGATTCTTCTTCCATTCATAGACCAGGCATTACTTTGCCTCAAGGATCAAACTCAAAAGTCTCTTTTACTTATTCCTAGAAGAGGTAGCCAAATATGCAAAGCCCTTTCTTACCTTCGTGACTTTCATTGCAATCTATTAACGAGCATTTCTTCTCCTCAACATAATTCTTTATACCATTTATGCAAATCCTTGTCTTACAAAGCTTTCTCTTCTTCACATAACTCTTTTCTCTTCAATATATCTTCCACATTTAAGCCTCAATTTTATCACTAAGTCGTGAAGTATGATCACTGGAAAAAAGCTATGGGTGATGAATTGGCAACCATGAAAGCTAACGACACTTGGTGTCAAGGACCGCAGCTTTGCTTAAACCCCTTGACCCCCATCGCAGTCGTAGTTTGCCCAATTTCGACCGCACATTGTAATTATTAGATTAGTTTGAGTTGTAATTTCCTTTCCGTTGTAATATTTATTTCCATTGTAAAATAGCTAGAAAATAGATAAAATTTAGTATGATTCTTCGACAAGAAGATGTCTACTCATGGCACTTAGGTTTTTTTTATCTAGTCTATTATAGGGGATATTAGTCTTTCAAACATCTTTCAAACTTTCTAGTGTTCGCCCCCTGCACTAGCCATTGTAATTTACTGCTTTCAGCAATTGTAATTTCTAGTTTTCAAATAATCAATGATCAAGTTTTCTTCAATCATGTTTCAAACTTTCTATTATTTGTAATCAAAATCTCTTTCGTCCCGAGAAAAGGCGGAAGTTAGTCTAGCGGAGCAGACTACTGCCGCACGGTGTCCTTTCTGTGCTAAGAAGAAAGGCACCCCGTGAAAATTGGTATCAGAGCCAGGTTCAATACCCTCGATAAGAAAGTTATGGATCCAATTGGATCGAACACCATGGAGGTGGTGGATCCTCCAAAGATGACTACGAAACAGCGCCTGGATGCGCTTGAGATGGTGAATACTAGGTTGGGTTGTGCCATGGATGGCCTCGAGGAAAAAGTCAAGGTGGCGGAGATGAAAATTCGGGAATTACGCATCCAGCTGGATGAAAGCCAGAGGGCTGACGCAGCGATGACTGAAGCTGCTTATATCATACCTGACCTGCAGGATGAGATCGAAGTGTTGAGAGTTCAATTGCTAGTGCTTCAACGCGCGGTTGGCAACGGACAAGCCACCGCACATGAGCCTGTTCATAGACTCAGAATTCCGGAACCGTGTACCTACGGAGGGGCACGAGATGCAAAAGAAGTTGAGAACTTCTTGTTTGATATGGAACAATACTTTCTTGCGGCTTCGATAGTAGACGAAGCGAGAAAGGTTACAACAGCTACCATGTATCTTGGTGGAGATGCAAAGCTGTGGTGGCGAACTAAATATACTGATATTCAGGCCCACATGGTCCAGATAGATTCTTGGGATCTCCTCAAGGAAGCGATCATGACTCAATTTTTTCCAGAAAATGTAGAATATTAGGCCCGATGGACATTGCGAGAACTGAAACATACAGACTCCATCAGGGAGTATGTTAAAGGCTTTTCTGGACATATGCTGAATATTCCAGATATGTCAAAAAAGGATAAGCTATTCACCTTCATAGAAGGATTGAAACCGTTGACACGCACGGAGCTTCAGAAACAGAAAGTCACTGATTTGAGCGTGGCAATGGGAGCCGCCGAATGCTTGAGTGACTATCAACTGGAATCGAGAAAAGAACCTTTGAGAAATAGTCAAGCCATTGGAGGTGGAAACAGACCTTATAGACCCAGCTCGAACTCGAATGGGGAAGAGCATTACTCTCAGAAGGGAGGCAGCTATCAAGACACCCGTCAGGGAAACTATCAAAATAGCCGTCAAGGAAATTATAATGCTAGCAGTAGTAGCAACTGGAATAAAGGGAAAATGAGGGAGGGCAGGTCTGATGCTACTCCCAAATTGATGTGCTTTTTATGTGAAGGACCCCATCGAATGGCGGAGTGTCCTCAGAAATGGATGGTGAATGCATATTGTCAACTAGCAAGTGGCGGAATGAGTTCAAAGCAAGATGTTCCACAAGCTAGCTGTCATAGTGAAGTTGACTCCAAAGAGGATGAGGAGGCAGTTGGCACATTCTCACATCGATGCAACACAATGTCTCATCGAGTTACTAAAACGGCAGTTGTTTCCTTAAAAGAGCCAAAGATTGAGGAATCGAAGGCTCGCATTTGCAGGGCCAAAGGCCTAATGTATATTGATGTGAAGATAAATGGAAAGCCAACAGGGCCATGGTAGATACTGGTGCTACCCACAACTACCTCGCAAGTTCCGAGGTGCAGCGACTCGGACTTGTTCT
>CAIGRB010005225.1:7082-31334 GCA_903798255.1 Fraxinus quadrangulata | reverse complement strand
TTTTTATCTAGTGTATTATAGGGGGTATTAGTCTTTCAAACATCTTTCAAGCTTTCTAGTGTTCGTCCCCTGCACTAGCCATTGTAATTTACTACTTTCAGCAATTGTAATTTCTAGCTTTCAAGCAATCAATGATCAAGTTTTCTTCGATCAAGTTTCAAGCTTTCTATTATTTGTAATCAAAATCTCTTTCGTCCAGAGAAAAGGCGGAAGGTAGTCTAGCGGAGCAGACTACTGCCGCACGGTGTCCCTTTCTGTGCTAAGAAGAGAGACACCCCGTGAAACTTGGTCTATTACCACTTTGCCTAAGGATAAGCATTCCATAGGTTGTAGGTGGGTATATAAAATCAAATTTAAATCTGATGGCAGCATAGATCAATATAAAACCCGGTTAGTAGCTAAAGGCTACACTCAACAAGAATGATTGGATTTCATTGAAACTTTCTCTCCCATTGCAAAATTGGTTACTGTCAAAACTCTTCTTGCTATTGTTGCTGTTACGAAATTCATCTTGTTCAATTGGAAATAAATAATGCATTTCTTAACGGAGATCTCTTTTAGGAAATTTACATGGATCTACCTATAGGTTATCCTAAGCAGTGTACTGGTGGTCCTCAGGGAGAAAAACTGGCATGCAAACTTCAAAAATCGATCTATAATCTTAAACAAGCTTCTAGGCAATGATTTTTCAAGTTTTCTCAAGCTCTTTTAATGCATGGTTTTCAGCAATCTAAATCGGATTATTCATTGTTCACAAAAGGGACTGTTGCCTCTTTTATTGCCTTGTTGGTTTATGTCCATGGCATAATTATCACATGATCAGATATTAAAGTAATTGATTCATTAAAAGCCTTCTTACATAGTCAATGTAACTTTAAAGATCTTGGAAAGTTGAAGTACTTGGCTTGGAGATAGCTAGATCACAGAAATGCATTTTTCTTTTCCAGAGGCACTCTACTTTGTAACTCCTTGAAGATGCTGGATTTTTGGCTTGCAAAGCAGCCCAATTACCAATGGATCCTAAGGCTCGTCTCGGTTCATTTGAAGGAGAACTTCTTGATGATGCATCATTATATAGTAGACTTGTTGGCCGCCTGCTCTACCTAACCATTTCTCGGCCAGATATTACCTTTGCTGTTCACAAACTAAGTTTGTATCTGAGCCTCGTCAACCTCAGTTAGATGCTGCTCATCATCTCCTACTGTATCTCAAGGCAGCTCTTGGTCAAGGTTTGTTGTTTGATGCCTCTTCTTCTTTTCAAATTTGAGCTTTCTCTGATGCTGATTGAAGGTCATGTCTTGATTCAAGGAGATCAATCACTAGTTTTTTGTATTTTTCTTGGAAGTTTGTTGATTTCTTGGAAGTATATGAAGCAAACTACTATCTCCAAATCTTCCGTACAGGATGAATATCGTGCCTTAGCAATCCTCCGCTTGTGAGATTGTTTGGATTCATTAGCTTCTTCTTGATTTGCAGGTCAGGACTTCTCTTCCAGCTTCGATTTTATGTGACAATCAGGCTGCCATTCACATTGCCACTAATCCAATCTTCCATGAACGGACGAAGCACATAAAGATCGACTGTCATTTTATTCGAGATAAAGTCAACGAGGTTTTATCAAGCTCTTACGTGTTCGCACTCAACACAAGTTGGTTGATATTTTCATCAAACCTTTGCCATCGCCTCTCCTCTTTTCTCTCATGTCCAAGATGGCTATTCTTGATTTACATAGTCCATCTTGAGGGGGAGTCTTAGAGCTTCTCAGGCTGCTAGCTCTAGCTCATCATGCTGCTCCAGCTCCAAGTGTCCAGAATTAACATAACAATCTCAGCTGCAACTTGTCTCATTATTTTGGCGCCAACTGTATAGATATTAGTTAGTTGCTTGCATAGATTAGATGTTGGTTAGTTACCATACAACTGCAATAGTTAGTTAGATCTCCTCGTATTTATATAGATAAATGTATCCATTTTACTCGAGTTTTTCAAAGAAGAAATTGTTTCATCTTCAATATGTCACGCATGTTACAAAAAATTCTAAAGTGGTATGTTACAAATGTAACATAATAATTCAAAATAATTTATTTTATCGATGTACTTATGTAAACTTCCTTTTTTAAATAAGAGCTTTTCAGCTCAAAACAAAATAAAAGGTACGAGTCGTGTGCGTCAATCAAGGGGGGCTTCCCCCAAATCAAAGAATAGGAGTCACGTTAGGTAGCACTTGTGTTTAGCACCAGTCTATATATCTACACATCAAATATTTTTACATTTGATGGGACCTATCATTATATTGTGGTGCCTGAATGACTACATATCATACTCTAAACCAAACTGTAATTGCAGTCTGCATGGCTTGAGTAAATTTTAAAATTACAGCGAATGCACTACTTTCAAGTAGTTAAAATATCAAATTATTAGATTTTTGGGTACATCTGAGTGGATTAAGTTGTATGATCCATTAAGCTAAGTAAATACTAAATATGGTATTGAGCTTCCAAGTAATTCTAAATCCTAGATCATTTCTTTAGGTACTTCAATGGATCACAATAGGAGATTAGGTCTCTTTGGCTCGACTTTATTTGACGTCGACCAAGGTCCTTCAGCTCAAGGATGCTGAAGGGCACACCTGATGTGACTCTTCTTGAACGACTATTCTTCTAGAGGTTGTAGTAACTTGCCACGTAACTTCAATAAACACAAGCATAATGCTTGCTAAACACGTGTTGCTACATAGCATTACTTATAGATACAACGGTTCCCCATGGGATGATTGGGATGGCCATGTCAAGCTTGGGTGTAACAAATATTAGTAACACAAAATCGCAGTCCAGCGTCCTATACTTGAAAATTTCATAGAATGGACAAATGAGATAAAAAAATAAAAAAATTCTCTCATCAACCATTTCAAAGTTTTTAGGAAGAACACTTCAAATTTGGGGAATCAAATAAGCTAATATGATTAATTTTTCTTGACTTACAGTATTTAGAATTTCATATAATTCAAAGTTTATATGCATCACTTAAACATGAAATTTAAAGTACGTGGTCATCAACTTCTCAATCAAGAAATTCATCTTCCTCTCTTTTGAGCAGTTCTGGCTGAATAAAATTATCAATTTTTTGTCGTTGAACTGCTTCTCAGGACTGTGTTGCCATTTTTCGCAATGACTTTTATGAGTCTTAACTTTCTCGATGATTTTGTTGTATTTCTAAATTAATTAACCTTTTGAACAATGACTACTGAGCCACTAGCTACTGCAAGCTACTATTGTGTGTTAACTTTACAGTATTTCCAGATGATCAGGGAGTAACAACAATTGGAGCAGGGGGAACCAACTTGACATTTGGTAAGCATTCCCATCCATTTTCCTTGCTGTGAGATACCGTAAAATGCTTAGGAACCCAATTTTCATCTTTTAGCTTTCTTTCTTTTGCAACCTCTCTCTGTTTCTCCTCGACCATGGTCTTTGCTTCCCTCGCTTTCTCCCAGCACTTATGTAGAATAGCTTGGCTCACCTCAGCCCATATTACTGCTGATTCACTTGGATGAACACCCTTACACATAAACATCACGGGATCAGAATCATCAGATTCACCAGTAAACAACCAAATAATATTTGCAACATTTTTGACATCAGAACTCGAGTATTCTTCCTCATAACAGTTTGAATGACATCCATATATTCATTCCTTTCCAAAGAAATTCATTAAGCTTCCATTTTAGTTGAAAAAATTTAATCACACAGTGAGCACATTATGCTTGACTATTGTGAATCATTTGGCAATTGGTGAAAGACTAACTACATTCAACC
This sequence comes from Fraxinus quadrangulata, assembly GCA_903798255.1. Taxonomy (NCBI): domain Eukaryota; kingdom Viridiplantae; phylum Streptophyta; class Magnoliopsida; order Lamiales; family Oleaceae; genus Fraxinus; species Fraxinus quadrangulata. The sequence goes on along the minus strand of CAIGRB010005225.1, from coordinate 27,520 downwards.
TAATTGGAAACATCATTGGTCATGATAAAACATATGAAGCCTTCAATTCTGTAAAATCTTTATATGAAAATTAGTTGTTAGCTACCTGGAATTGTAACAATTGAGGTTATCGGCTTCGTCAGACCAAGAGATCAAACAACTATTTGTGGAAATTACCTTTGGATCTTCAACTATAGGAGTCTTCAGTCCTGAAAGCACTTCATTCGCATTGTAGATGGTTGTGACTTTTTCATTGGAAACATCTTTGATGGTTACAGTTCTACAATTTAAGCAAGGAAAAAGGAATAAAATGCTATATCGATTTTGTAATCGATTCCATCATCGGAAGATAGATGTATTTTGAGGCACTTCATCTATTTCTAGGAGTTTGGCACAAGTTTTCTTTAATGTGGGCACAGCCCTCAAATCTTAAACGTGAATATATATGGTGAGAAGTCTTTCCACATACTTAATACTGGCAAGTAGCGAGTCTTGTGAAAATAAAACATAATAAATCCACGTTAATTATAAGGTACCTGTCCCATTGGCCATCGATCTCGTAAATGGTCTGTGATGACGTAGACAGAAAGATCTTTCCTTTAATTGACCTGTGTAATGATCGACGTGGGAAAAATGAGCTGCCTCTATAACAAAGCTCTGCTTCAAGGCCAGTTTCTTTGCATCGGATTGTTATGTTGCCCAACCATTCAACCCTAGGAACAGGTAAAACTCTTATCACAAGCTTTGGCGAGTTCATTACATAAGTTTCATTCTTATCAAGGAGTTTCAACTGTCGTGTCCCATGCACCTCAGTTTCAACATGAGTGCCTGTAATTTTGTAATTAGGATATAACAATGATCCACAAGGAAGCATTTGTAAATTCATGTATACAAAAGGATAAGCAAAATTATATCGGAATTAGGATAAATCGGAACTGTCATCGCCCTGTGGCTGATTCAAATTTCAAGTTGGAGATGGCTGCTATTACAATTAGTGCTCGTTCGATAAAACTTGCTAAAATTTAATCAACTTTTCAACTGGTCAAACTTTAACTTTAACCATACTGGACACACAACTTTTATCAACTTTTCAACCACACATTTTATCAACTTTAATCAATTGTATATAAATAAAACAAAATATGGTTTAGCAAAGAAGAGTTGAAGAATACCACAGAACTTTGGAATGGGCGAATGACACCATAACAACTCGATGTTTTCTTTCTCATCGGTAGCATGAAGTGCAGTCACTGGAGGATGATGCGACACCTGACATCATCAAGTAAAAAATCGCAGGGTTTAAGGGACATAAAGCGCATATATGGCTAGTTGAATTGTACTCATGGCTTTTGGCTAAGCATAGCAAGTTAGCTACAGTGAGCTCAAATTGAGTATCATTCTGATCAACAGTAGAGATCAATTTTCGACAGTATTCTATCTTACATGAAATCCTAACTAGTTGTTTTATTTACAAATTCGGCAGGGGTCCATAGGCGTAAATACCCAGCAGCCTTCATAGAAGAAGAGCAGAAAATTAGTAAGGTGCAATTATCAAATACAGAAAATCTAAAACGTATACCTGTTCCAGTAGCACATTAAGAGTGCCCCGCGAGACATGATGAGTCTCTCCAAGAATAGGATTGTAGGGAGCCACGCCAAAGATCAAAGGACGCAAGGTGGATATGCTCCAAGCAATAACAGATATGAATCTGTCAAGAGGGCTTTCCCCATGGTTGCACATGCTTAACAAATCAGTATTAATGCAATACACTGATTCTCCATAGCATTGAAGCTGTGACTTTGGAAGGTTGAATAGCGGTGGCAGCTGCATTTTTAGCCAAAACAATTCATCCTTTAAGCATTCAGTAGCACAATGCATAATAGATCAAATAATCGAAGGATTAACACAACACGAGCAAAATCAGCGTGCATACAGGCTAATTTACACACATTCACACACACAAAAGATAATTTTTTAAAATGCAAATGGGAATTACTTGCCTGAAGGCGTATGAGATCAGATCCTGGTTGCACACTCCTCAACAGACTGAAAATACGTTGAAGCAGATTGGGAGTTCCATTATTGGCATCAGAATCCTCTCCCTCCAATGATAATGGCGCAGTTAGTACAGCATTTGTCCCTAATTCCCCTTCTGTTAACTGCACCGTAACATAGAAACAATTTAATTTCTATCTTCACATCATAATAATAAATAACCTCCCTGTGGATTATGATCGGATTTTTAATAAATAAATCAACTATTAAGTCAATTTTAGATGAATTTCACCAATTAATAAAGATTCAGAAAGACCAAATCAGATTATTCGCTTAGATTCAATCAAATTCACAACACATGAAACAATTTGATCGCATGCGAAGAATTTTTTATTGGTATTCACAATCGAAACATGTTCACCTTTAATTTTGTGTAAGGTTTCCTCGAAACGAAAAGGTCAAAATATCCTCCACCTCTAATCCATTCCCGATGAAAGATGAGTAATGCACAAATGCTATCTAATAATTAGAACCGATATAAGTGACATTGGAGATGCATCTTAATTTATTGGACGATTAAGTGTAGCACCTACCTCTACCTTGTTGGTAAGAGCAAACTTCATGAATAAAGTGTCAAGTTTTAAGAGGAAAGACTTAATAAAAAATTAAAATATAATTTGAAAATACATCTTACATTAATTGAAAAAAAAAATGAGTTTTGAATAGTATTTTTAGGAGAATGTATAAGGAAAAATTTTGAGAACGTGTTGAAAAATTTATTATGTGAATGTATGATTGAAAATGATCTTATAACAAACTATTAAATGAATTAATGGGAATCGAACAAGCCCTACATTAGGAGGGATATCATATTTGAAATAACATCTCACTATTTGCTAATTTGGAGGGATTTAGTAATGTGTCAAAAATCACTTCAAAAGGCCAAAAGCAAAAGCTCTGGTTTCTTGAAAGGTTGAGAGACTTGGACAGGGACAATTTTTTATGCCAAAGAGCAATGCTACATTACAAGAAAATACACGGATACGTTACAGAATGCTACATGGTAATATTTTATTGGATTTTGGACAAAAAAAATATATAGTAAAAACAGCCAATCTAAAATTGTTTGCGCATTTCTCTTGTACAAGTATCATTTCTTGATGTCAAAATATTGGTCAATAAAAATAATCGCCAATTTTTATTTTTATTTTGAAACGAACATCCAAGAGCTATTCTTGAAATTGGTTAAAGTCGTTGACGAAAACACAGTTCTCCAAGTGATTATCGATGTCGCACCATAAGAAATCACGTCATGAATTCAAGTCAGAAAATTAATAGTGATTTGTGTACAAATCAATATCACCAACAAATATATATATTTGGTAAAGAAGTTAAAAATATCGATAGAATTCCATCGATTATTTATAAACAGGAATTTAGAACGGTTGTATATTGATTTCATTTCGGTCTCACCACATTTATCGATCACAAAATACTTCTTTCAAGTCAAAGAGATCAACAAAATTCAGCAGAGAAGCAGCTAAATCTTAACACATATCTACACACACACACACACACACACACATATATATATATAGAGAGAGAGAGAGAGAGAGAGAGAGGAAATACCATTTAAAGAGTAGTGGATTATTGACAGTTGCACGCGGAGAAGTTTTGAGCAGTGTTTTACAACAACGACACCTGCATCTATACCTATATATATTTATATAATAGATTATGCGTGTGTGTGTGTGTGTGTGTGTGTGGTTAAGGTGGTGGAGTGGTTTGGAGGGGTTGAATTATATGACAGCAAAAGGACCTTCCTTTTGTTTTAGAATAAAGTATTCACGTCACTTTTCCTTTTTTCTTCTTCTTTTTTTTGCTATTATAGAGAAAGCTGATATTTCTCGTCTTCTTTACTTCGTCGTTAAGGTCCCTTTTTTAATGCTCTTTTCTCTTGAGAATTCTTTTGGTGTTTTCTTCTTCTTTACGATTTTTCCTTTTTATTCCTTAACTGTTTGCATGGGCTAAATTTTTAGTATTGGGACAGATTGGACATGGAATTGCACAACTTTCAGACGCTACATTCATTTAATTGAACAAAAGTAACCATTGTGATGAAATTTTAATCACTTTTATGCCTTTCACAATTTTACTTTCAACGTGTTAGTCCAAAACGTGCATGAACATATTTTAGATACATATTCTTTAAAACTCATTTTTTAAAAATTCATTTTTAATCACAGAATATTCAATAAATAATTTTGTATGTTGATTCATAACTTTTTTTCTACTTTTTAACCCTATTTTTTCCACGAAATCATTTTTCACACAATCAATTCTCAAAAAAAAAAATCTATCGTCAAATGGACCCGAAAGGTATATATTTAACTTATTAATGCAATGAAAGCGACATGTGATATTTATTGTATATGTATATGTGTTTGACAATTCACCACACAGTTATTCATTTTCGAATAGGGTTGATATACAATGTGTTGTTTCCTGTTTTAATAGTGAATGAAAAATTAAGATAATCCAATCATCAGACAACGACAATTAATATTTGGACAATTAAGTTGTCACAAAATATTGTATGCATCTTTGATATATATATTTTTAATTAATGTAATAAAAGTGCCAATTTTTCAATAATAAAGGTGACGTGATATGTTGGAACATTTAAAGTAATTTGTATTTTCCTTTTTATTCCTTGTGATAATAGCTCAAGTTATTCGTGAGGAAAAAGGAAGAAAAGTTTGCAATCCAAATGAAACATCGAGTGCACGTTGAAGCATCCTAGAGTAAAATAATAAACGTGTAATTTTTAACATTTAATATATATATATATATAACACATCGATTGTAGTCAAAATTGTTGTTCCAACTTCCAAATGAAACTTCGTGGAAAAACTATTCTTCAAATAACAATTTCTATTATAAAATGTTCACCTCAAAATCGAGATAAACAAATCTCTTTTACTCCTCAAACTCACTTAATTCTACTCAAAATAAGATCGGGGGGAGGAAAATGACTATTTGAAAAGAATGAATATTCAATTTTTTATATCCTTCTTTGCTTTCAACTATATCCATTGTGGATTTCTGATGAGGCCATAAAGTTAATTAATGTTTTCACTCAATTAATTTTGAAATCATGTTTAACATTCTTTTTTGCACGTGCTTCAATATTTATATTTATTTAAAAATAAATATAAATATTTTTGTTTGTTCAATAATTTTGCACTCGCACACTTGATGTGCTCGTCATTTGTATTCAAGATCGAACTTATGACTTCGTATTACAAATGTTCATTGATAATATCATAAATTCGCACATGATCTGAACTTAATAGAAATGCTCGCCAATAATGGTGAAGATTCGCATAGGACAAGCTCAAGGCAGTATCACGCGTGATGGTTAAATTAACTGATAACAAATAACACTCTGAATATCGAAAACTTGACTTAAAATTGTGATAAAAATAAAATAAAAAATAAATGTGGGTACAAGTGCACGTGGAACATATAATAGGATTACATGTTGAGAATTCAATGTCTTGACAAAATTGTTTAGTTCGGTTCTAATCTTAACCAGACAGACATAAAAACCCGATTGCAGAACAAGTCCCTGTTTTTGAACAAAATTAGCATGGACGCTCTTAAAAAGTTTAGGGCAATGCCACTTGTACATCATGCTTGACATCATCATTGTTGACAAGATTTGATCAGTGAAAAAACAGTTCTTTTTAATAAAAAAACACTGACCAATTGTGTGTTACCACGTAACACAATATAAAAAATAATGTAAAGGACAATGTACATGTATCATAATTGAAAAGATTATGATCATCAACAGGCCAAACATTCAAAAAATAAGATCCTTTGCGTTCTCTAACTCAGAAAAAAATAACAAATAATATTACAGACGTACTGGTAATCAAAGGTTGAAACCCATGCTTTACAAAAACTATCACATAATTCGTAACAGTCACGAGATGTGTGATACAGACTTGATTCCGGACAATTTTCACTCTGGATCTGATGATCGAATGCTGTAGCGCTTGAAAAATTCTCTAAATCCATAAGAACTGAGATCATAGTTGAACTGGAGATTCGAAATCAAATTCAGCGTCGAGGAGCAAAGATGTCTCAAGCACTAGGTGCACTTTATACATCTTACTAAACATGAACGACGTATGATACAAGAGACTTGCAAGGAATGAACAATAAAACAAATATCACCAACATAGAAACACTATCAGAATAATATTTTTTGTAAGAATTAACATTTCTCAAAAATGTTTTATATTCGAAAAAACACGGGAAAGCTTCAGAATTTCATTATCCAACCCCAAGATTAAAAGATCTAAGTATCCTACCCTAGTCAATGAACCATTTATGAACTCCTCAAAAGAATAAAAGATCTATGATAGAGTCTCTTTGTATCAGAATTATGCAATTTTACATCCCTCTAACTTTCTTGTTCGGGCCATCTATTTCATTAAGACTGGAAGTGGAGGTTCTGAAACCCTTTAGATTGACGCTACAAATTCCAACCCAAAAACCATATTCTGTTAGATAATTATAGTCTCACATTATTAGATAATATAAAAGGAAACATAAAACTGAGGGTTCAGCTCTTCTGCGAATAATCTTCTAACTTAGCCCCTGTTTGACAACCATTTTTACAAAATTCCTTTTTCTCAAACTCATTTTCAACCACATATTCTCAAAATAAAATATTTTGTACGTAAATCCAAAACTTTTTACTACTTTTTAACTACAGATTCTTCGAAAATCATCATTTCAAAACTCATTTTCCTCAAAAAATTCTTTTTAATGGTTGTCAAACACGAGGGCTTATTTCAAAGACAAATTAACTACTTTCAAGAATTGAATTCAAAAATCCACAAGATACAGAATCCTTGAGTAACCACACAACCAATGATCAAATACAGAAATACTGGCTTAATACAGATGAATTAAGACTGAAAAATAAATTGCGTCCATAAAGAAATCATATATCGAGTTCAAGAATCGTTTTTTACCTTTATAAATTTCAAATTTTCAATCAACTGCGAAGAAAAGGTGACAACACACAATACCGAGCAGAAAACAAAAACAATGGAATTCTTGAATCACGCATAACACATTACAAGTAATGAACGCTAATGAGAACCCCAATTGCTGAAATGTGATCAAAGGTGGTTATCTCACAAAATCATACAACATGAAGCCATAAAAAATAAGCCAATAAAGATACAAGAAAACAGTATCCAGAACTTACAGGTAACACTTTCACGGAATATTTTGTGATATTTGGATCGACGCCTTTTCCTTGATTAGCTGCCTGTGCAACAATAACTATGAATCGTTAAGTAGGAGTCACAAAAATCTAAATGTACAAGGTAATGCAATGTAAAAACGACAGGACAACAGCATCCATAAAGCTAAAAGACATATAGATCAATTTTTCTGCCAGTGAAGGTGTGACAAAAATCAGAGATGCAAACGATGATAAATATTAACTGTCATCGAATTTCAAGGATGAGGAGAAGAGAGAGTACAAGGAAATAATAGAACTAACAATTATGCAGTCACTGTCACAAGACTCACAAAACATCACTACCAAGAATAAGGCTGCAAGAAAAATTACCAGCAAGTTATGGCAAAACTGCATGTGCAACTATAAAAACTCATTTCAGATACAACAACAATCTGATCCTTATGCATATACTAAGGAGTTCAGTTTCCCTTGTGGTTGACATCATATGACAACCCAATCACATCGGTTTGTCCGTACAAACATGCTTTTTTTCTTTTTCTGAAAGATTAAGAACGAAAAAACCAAAGAACAAAAATCTTCACATGAATGCCAGTTTAGGAATACACTGCTATTATCTAGAAGAAAAGCTAAAATAAATAAACAAATAAAAATAACGATACCGCAATTTCTGTGCTATATTTATCCTCCAAAGGGAATAAAAAGGAAAACCAGTATATAATGCCACTGGAAAAATGACTACAAGCTACTAACTCCCTAAACCACTGCATGCAACCCAACATTATTCATATTACAACAAGATCTATGAATGGTGAATGGTTCTTCCTCAAGTGCACAATATCACCATCTTTACAATTAAATGGCTTCAGAGAAAATGTTGTCTTCATTTATAAGATTTTACGTAAAGAATGCGTACTCTGTGATCATAGAAACTGACTCCTATTCTTTATGCTTCCACTCAGCATTTGTTATTTTTCATTATTATTAAGCTTTGTTTGGATTATGTTGGGGAAAATCCTCTATAATTCACCATCCAGAAGAGAAGATTCAGTTATGATTGAATAAATCAGTGTCACAAAAACTACGCAGCCAAAGTATTGTTCTCAAATGGTTCAGATAAATCTTAGAACAATTTGCTTTTTATAAAAAGGAAAATTAAATGTAGAGTGACCTCAAAATGTAGAATTTGGACTGCATGAAAATGTTGTCTGATCGAAATTACGGCGTGCAGACATTAACAAACCAAACTCACCTGTTCTGGACTGTGAAATATTTCTACAAATGGGTATTCCTTCTTCTGCCGCGTTATGCAAAATCCAGGATATTTTGGGCACTCAACCTAAGCAACCAACACCAGAACCAAAATAGGTGAGCAACAAAGAATGTTAACGTGAATTAAAGATGCTACATCAATACAATAAGAGAAGACGCTTCATTTATACAATAAGAGGAATTCTGTGGTTTACATCATTTGCGGTTGCAGATGAATATATGCTTTAATGTACTTTTCAGACAAGAAACTCAAAGAATGACAGAATGTACAGAAACATCTAGACGCTCTCTTGTACATGTGAATTAATGCAGACAAAGAGAAGGAGGATACATAGGAAACATAGAATGATGAAAATTGCTGCATGAAGAGCAGAATCACTGACTAAAACACTTTTACCCATAAAAACCTACATAAAGAAAAATGTGACTATTCTAAAAAAATTTAGTTTTCCAGAATGTAGCATCCAGATGAGGTAACCTACACGCATAAACTTTACATGAGGATAAAACTCGGCTGCAGCTTCTTCCATTACTTTGTCAAGATGTTTTGTGTGGTTACACCTGCAGCAGCAAAAAATATTGATACTTGAGGAATCATTACAACTAAAGAAAATTCGAAGAAGAAAGAAAGAATTAGATATTCCAAATTACTTGATGGTAAATGCAACAACCACAGGGTGACCTTTATGTAGCAGCTGCATAAACTCGCGCTCTGAGGAGAAAGGAATAACCCTTGATGGTCCAAGATCCTTAGGGTAGCCAGTATAATACCTTTAAAAATTTAAAGAAAAGCAAGCGAAAAAGGTGAAAAAGAGGACCAAGTAATCTGAAAAGGCCCTGATATATTGTAATTTCAAAGCTAATGAATCAGTTTCCATCACATTATGGTATGCATAACATCAAACACTGGAGAACTAAGGGAGAATCATTTGCCCTCGGAAGCTACAAGATGGAAAATTCTCCTGCACATACATTTTTAAAAATTTCCATGCAAATGGCTCCAAGATACAGTACAAAATTTCACGTATCAAAATGATCATCACAACATTGGCCCGAGCAAAACCAATTTGAATAATGTTTATGACGCAACAAGGGAAAAAGAACTGATGTTGTAGTTCACAATTGTGTACAGATATCAAGCTTGCAATAGGTACTACAAAAAAATTATGCAGCAGGAGCACATTTTACAAAATCAGTACAAATACATGTATACATTGATGGGGAGGGTGACCGTCTAGGCACATACATGTCAAAGTGTTTTAACATACTTGCAGGTTTCACGAAGATTAAGTAGCATTCTGTTGAAAAATGATGATTCCTCCATTGTGCAGAACCCAGAAAAGGCGGGGAGAATCTTGCTTTCTGAAGAAACCTCCTGATATTACAAGAGATCAAATGCATTAATTCAAATAGATTAAAAATCAAATAAACAAGTTGATGCTCCTGAATAACTTATGCAAAGTGATGAAGTGCTTTACCAAGGTATCGAAAAGAAAACTCACTTACCATAATATTTACATAGTTGGTTTAAGAGAGATCCATGGCAACAATTAAAAAAAGGAAAAATAATTAAATAAGCAATGTAAATGATGAACACGTACATCATATGAACCTTCAAGAATTATTCTTTATAAGCCTATCAGATTTCAGTTTGAAATCAACCAACCGCTTTATCAAAACGAGAAGTTAAATGTCAAATACTGAACAAGCCCACCACAAGAAAACAAGATTTATTCCGCTTAGAAAATTTCTAGGCAGTCTTCTTTAATCAAGTATGAAATGGGGATTTCTGACGTTAATCACAAAAATCTAAGTCGAATTACGCATTCCCATATCCATTTACACTATATGCACACCCAGAGACATTAGGGGAATAGGAAACAGTTGCTCGTTCAGTAGAGTACAGGACGGAGAGGTGCACCACCTTCTTAGTCTGTGATCAAGTAAAAGGAGCCACTAAATCAAGTAACCGTCAAGCCCCCCCACCCCCGAACACCATTTCAAGTTTCTGCAGTTCACTATAGCATCGTAGTACGCAATTCTTGAGCACAAATCCATTTCGGGGAAGCTAGAGGAAAAATTCAACTCAAAAGACCAAATCATTTTCCAATCCAGTCAAAAACTCAGCCACCCATCATAATGCCCACTTACATCTCCGTATAAATAAATCTGCCATGTGTAATTGTATTTGTAGATTGTGAAAGGAGAAGAACGCACCTGAAGCCCACTGCCACCTGCTACGGACTGGAACGGGGGATTGCCGGATTATCGAGGAATTTCAAAAATGAAATGGAGATAACCTCTTTTGGGATTAGGGTAGGGATGTCAACTCCAGGCACGGGTTGGGCTTGTCTAGTTAAAAATGATTCAGGCTTTTTTTTTCCTTTCTTTCGGATAATTCTATTTCTACCCAATAATTTACATAATCTTTTATCGAATCACACAATCATGCTACACGTACCGATTTGGGACGAAAAATTGAAGCTTGGTTTGGGCCTTCGATCGAGCTGGTTCATTTTTTTTTAATTCCTCATATTGTAAATAATTTAAAATATGTATAATTTTAACTCGTATTTATAGAAGAAGAAAAAAAGCCTGTTTCGACAAAATTTGAATTTTAAATGATGTTACAACTGCTTTTCACGGCTGTTGAGGGAAAATAAATTAAAAATTATGTTTATGATTGTGATGCAACAATAAATTATTTTATATAATACATATATTAAAATGTCATTTATGTAATTTTACCTAAGGTCATTTAAGTAAATTAAAAAAAAAAGCCTAAAGTTGTAGTGTAACTAATAAAAATCGTATTGATAACATAGTTACCCTATTAAAAATCATTAATCGGGAACTAAATGGATCACATATTACAACGTAAATAAACAAATAATTATACGTTCATGTCATTAAAACCAAATGTTGTTGGCCCAACCTTTATGTACTTCATGGGTATTCAGGAAAGAGTTGGTCATGAAGTGGCCTTGTGTTCATTCATTAATGGCAATAACCCCAACTAATCTTAAATTACAATTTTGTTATACCTTTGACAATTCTAGGAATTTGTACAAAAGGGTTGCATGACACGTAAAGGAATTGGATTAGGCTGTGTACATGTAGTGATTCAATTTGGGGAAAGTTTCATATTCTACTTAAGAAATTAAACTATTTCCCATACTATCCAATTTATTTTATTTTTCAAAATTTGTTGTACTCATTTTATAATAATTTTTTAAATTATTTTTATAACAATAACAATTGTTGTTACACATTCACTATCGCCGACCTTCTTGCTTTTCTGATGTACACGCTGAGCCCCTTTTCTCGTTGATCCACATAGGCAAAATGTATGACTGGTGCCAACAGGTTCTTTCTTTAAAGAGTGTTGATTTGAAATTTTTTTATCTTTGACAACACAACGAAACCCTCCCCAAACCATATATCCACTACCCCATCTCACCAGCACCATTTCATACCAAAAACTTCACCACCTTCACCACTGTCACCACTCCATTTTGCCATATATCTTCAAATCACATAAATTCAAATGTTTCATCACTAAAACATACTATTAAAACAATTCAACAAATACAAATTTAAAAAATATCTAGATATGAGATTTTTAACTTTAAAAATTTTAAATTTAAAATATTGTGTGGTGGCATAGGAGGAGGAGGCGACAATCATAACAAAGCCAGAAAAGTTATCCAAAATAAAATCACATTAAAATCCAAAACCTTTGGTTTCATATCTGAAAATGGATGTTCATTCAAAGATGTTTGGTGCTGATGGCTATGGTTGGCAACGACGGAATATGTTGGTGGTTAGATGGTGTTTGAGGCGGTTGGCGACCATCTAGAGACGAGTAGCGAGGGACTCAGCCAGCTCGTGCTCGCATATGATTTTAGTAATAATTGTATTCTGAGAACTAAAAATAAAGAGGTATAATAATTTACGAATTATTTAATTAAGAGTAGTACTGTGAAATTTCCACTTCTAAGGTTAGAGATTCTAATGATTTTTATACTCGCAAAAATATAAAGAGAAATTTGAACAATCATGCCGATAGTGATAACTTATTATGAAAATTAAGAGAAAACAAGAAAAAGTATAGAGAATAAAGAGAGGCAAACCTTTCGTATATAGTTTTATCATTACAATGATCCATATTATAAGGTTTTAATAAGAGTTACAATATGAACAATACACTTACAAAATAAGTAGGAGAGTTATATAGATTTCTAAGTAAGAAGTCAATGAAAGTGTTCATTATCTTTTATGGACTTTTATTGATAAATACAATTGACTTTTACAAACTTCCATTTTATGGTGTGTTTGAGCCATATTATTTTAGAATAGTAGATTGATGAATAATGTGTGGTTAAAAAAGAAAAAAAAGTTATTGATGTGATGAAAATTTTTATTCTATTGAAAAATGATGGTTGAAAATGAGTAAAATGATGAAAATTTTAATATGACTCAAACAGAAACTTAGTAAAAAAAGACTTGTAAATAACTTATTACATATCACTTTGAATTGCTATTTGCACAGTTAAATGATTCACAACACACATTAATAAAATTATATTTCTCATATCGACAATTTTTTTTTAAAAAGAATATAAAAATATATTGGAAAAAAATAAACAATGAAAATCCAAAAAAAAAAAAAAGATAACATTTCAATATTCTCTGATTAAAAAAATTCTCTAATGTTTAATATTGTCAATATGTACAAACATGTAGAAGTTATTAAATTAGACAAGCAATCGATATATAAAAAAATTAATTATAAATTATTGGGAGAATTGCAGTCAGGTACCAAACCTTTCATTTTATTGTAGAATTGATCCAAATATTTCATTTGTACCACTCATGATACCAAACATTTCAAAACTTCGCACTTGCAGTCCAATCTAACGGAATCTATTAGTAGACCAAAAGTCAATAATTTAACCTAATTTTGATTAATTTCAGAAGGTTAAAATAGTAGATTTACCTTTTCTATATTAAAACAATTAAAACCAAAAAAGAAAAAGAAATACCCTTCATATTCTTCACCCACCTGGAAACCAAAACGAAGGAACCACCCACATCCCCGGCCACCATCACTCACGCCACCGCCACCACCCTTTTGTTTTTTATTTATGCTTCGACGTTGTACTTTGATAATTGTCTTTATTCTCTGTTACGGTATCCTACTTCCTGTTTGTGTAAATAGTGAGAAATGGGTTCAAATGGATGCTATTAGTGGAGCACTGAAGTTGGGCAGTGAGTTGAATTGGGGATATGTAATCGCTGACTTGGCCCTTGGGCACTATTAGTGGAGCACTAAATGGGTTCAAATAAATGATATTTCAGTGGGGTTATCTTGTCCCTTTCTTTGTAATTTACGCTTCAACGTTCCCTTCACTCATGCCACCGCCACCGCCACCGTCACCGCCACCGCCACCGCCCCTCCGTGAAATGCCTCATGTTGTACCAATAGGGTTGCTTCGCCGACAGCACCGTCCTGCACAAGGCCAAGGACTTGGCAAAGAATAACAAAGGAGCACGGGTTCTAGTAGTGTGTTTGGAAGTCACTGCGGTTACATTCCGGGGATCTAATGACACACATTTGAACAGTCTTGTTGGGCGTGCATTGTTTGGTAATGGTGCATCCGTCGTGATTGTAGGTTCTGACCCAATGATTTTGCGAGTTTGGAGGATTTAAAGGCTACCAATTTCCCTGCAAAATTGCTTCGAATTGGAACATGTTGGGTTGCTAACTGTTAATTGCAGAGACGGTGGCGATGGTCGGGGACGTGGGTGATTCTTTATTTTTGGTTTTCAGGTAGCGGTGGTAAAGGACCGAGCCATACCCACGAGCTCGGCTCGTTACAAATACCCGAGCTTGGCTCAGCCCACGAGCCGTCCCACGGGCTCGTGGGCCGAGCTTTAGCTCGCGAGCTCGGATTTTTTTTTTGTTTTTGGTGTGTGTGTTTGTTATACCTTTTCTAAACATTTAAAAAAGGAAAATTACAAAAAATCAAGTGTATAGTTTACATCAATTCAAAAATCAGGTTGAAAGTTTAATTATTCAAAAATCAGGTATTTTATTTTACATATCAAACTATAAATCTATCCAAACCCTAAAATAATCCATTTCTCTCAACTCTCTCACTCTCTCACCATTTCTCTCCACTCTCTCCACCGTCTACCGCCTCCACTACTTCTCCTCCCCCCTTTGTATATAGTTTTGTCATTACAATGATCCATATTATAAGGTTTTNAAAAAGATAACATTTCAATATTCTCTGATTAAAAAAATTCTCTAATGTTTAATATTGTCAATATGTACAAACATGTAGAAGTTATTAAATTAGACAAGCAATCGATATATAAAAAAATTAATTATAAATTATTGGGAGAATTGCAGTCAGGTACCAAACCTTTCATTTTATTGTAGAATTGATCCAAATATTTCATTTGTACCACTCATGATACCAAACATTTCAAAACTTCGCACTTGCAGTCCAATCTAACGGAATCTATTAGTAGACCAAAAGTCAATAATTTAACCTAATTTTGATTAATTTCAGAAGGTTAAAATAGTAGATTTACCTTTTCTATATTAAAACAATTAAAACCAAAAAAGAAAAAGAAATACCCTTCATATTCTTCACCCACCTGGAAACCAAAACGAAGGAACCACCCACATCCCCGGCCACCATCACTCACGCCACCGCCACCACCCTTTTGTTTTTTATTTATGCTTCGACGTTGTACTTTGATAATTGTCTTTATTCTCTGTTACGGTATCCTACTTCCTGTTTGTGTAAATAGTGAGAAATGGGTTCAAATGGATGCTATTAGTGGAGCACTGAAGTTGGGCAGTGAGTTGAATTGGGGATATGTAATCGCTGACTTGGCCCTTGGGCACTATTAGTGGAGCACTAAATGGGTTCAAATAAATGATATTTCAGTGGGGTTATCTTGTCCCTTTCTTTGTAATTTACGCTTCAACGTTCCCTTCACTCATGCCACCGCCACCGCCACCGTCACCGCCACCGCCACCGCCCCTCCGTGAAATGCCTCATGTTGTACCAATAGGGTTGCTTCGCCGACAGCACCGTCCTGCACAAGGCCAAGGACTTGGCAAAGAATAACAAAGGAGCACGGGTTCTAGTAGTGTGTTTGGAAGTCACTGCGGTTACATTCCGGGGATCTAATGACACACATTTGAACAGTCTTGTTGGGCGTGCATTGTTTGGTAATGGTGCATCCGTCGTGATTGTAGGTTCTGACCCAATGATTTTGCGAGTTTGGAGGATTTAAAGGCTACCAATTTCCCTGCAAAATTGCTTCGAATTGGAACATGTTGGGTTGCTAACTGTTAATTGCAGAGACGGTGGCGATGGTCGGGGACGTGGGTGATTCTTTATTTTTGGTTTTCAGGTAGCGGTGGTAAAGGACCGAGCCATACCCACGAGCTCGGCTCGTTACAAATACCCGAGCTTGGCTCAGCCCACGAGCCGTCCCACGGGCTCGTGGGCCGAGCTTTAGCTCGCGAGCTCGGATTTTTTTTTTGTTTTTGGTGTGTGTGTTTGTTATACCTTTTCTAAACATTTAAAAAAGGAAAATTACAAAAAATCAAGTGTATAGTTTACATCAATTCAAAAATCAGGTTGAAAGTTTAATTATTCAAAAATCAGGTATTTTATTTTACATATCAAACTATAAATCTATCCAAACCCTAAAATAATCCATTTCTCTCAACTCTCTCACTCTCTCACCATTTCTCTCCACTCTCTCCACCGTCTACCGCCTCCACTACTTCTCCTCCCCCCTTTGTATATAGTTTTGTCATTACAATGATCCATATTATAAGGTTTTAATAAGAGTTACAATATGAATAATACTCTTACAAAATAAGTAGGAGAGTCATATAGACTTCTAAGTAAGAAGTCATTTATCATTATCTATTATTTTACAACAATTTCAAGTATTTCAATGTTATTAAGAAGCAGTTGCTTGATGCAATCCGGCAAATAACATTACACGTAAGCCTTCATTTAGGTGGGTGGATTCAATTTGGATTTTTAAAGACATTTAGAAACATTTTTAAGTAAATGGCTTTCGTAGAGTTAAGTGAACTTCTACTTATCACATCACTTTGATTTGCTACTTGCATAATTAAATGATTCACAACACACAGTAATAAAATTATATTTCTCATATCAACAATTTTTTTTAAAAGAATATGAAAATATAGTTTACCTAAATTGGAAAAAATAAACAATCGAAATCCCAAAAAAGAAAAAGATAACATTTCAATATTCTCTGATTAAAAAAAAAAATCTCTAATGTTTAATATTGTCAATAGGTACAAAGCTGTAGAAATTATTAAATTAAACAAGCAATCAATATATAAAAAATTAATTATAAATTATTGAAAGAATTACAGCCACGGTACCAAATATTTCATTTTATTATAGACTTGATCCAAACATCTCATTTGTATCATTCATGATACCAAACAATTCAAAAATTCGCACTTGTAGTCCAATCTAACGAAATATGTTAGTAGACCAAAAGTCAATAATTTGACCGACTAATTCCAAAAGGTTAAAATAGTTGATTTACCTTTTCTATATTAAAACAATTAAAACCAAAAAAGAAAAAGAAATACTCTTCATCCACTTCACTCACCTTACACCACCCACCTAGAAACCAAAAATAAAGAACCACCCACGTCCCCGGCCACCATCACTCACGCCACCGCCTCTGCAACTAACAATTAGCAACCCGCCAGGTTCCAATTCGAAGCAATAAGAAAAAGAAGAGAGGAAGAAATAAGAATATTAAAAAGATAATGATAATAATATGTTAAAGTGAGAAAAATATTGATTATTGTATCATGGCTCTAGGATTCGCAAAACTAAGGAGAACAGAGATAAATATTATTATTATTTTTTATTATTATTTTTTTTTTGGTGGAAGTCTTTCAAATCTTGGGGTCGAGTGATAGACATTTATGGCATTTTAAATTTGTACTTCATGCTTATAAGTTAGCATGTGAAGGATCTTATAGTCATTTACATTCTGATCAGCCTATGACTTTTTAAGCATATGTTTGGAGCCCATTTTCATGTTCGAAAAATGGAATTTTTGACCTCTAAATTTTAGAGGTAGGTCTCATCAATGTGAGATAAAAGTCAAAAAGTGTGGTTGAAAATTGAAACCCAACGGTACAAAAATTCATTTTTTTCATCACAAAATGGGCTCCAAACAGGGGTTGAGACTTGTAACAGTCTTGATTTAATTCCTCGTAACTTTTAATGACTTTTAGCTCCTGTTTGTCTACCATTAATCTAAAATTCTGTTTGATACAGTAAAATTCTCCTCCACACATTCACCCAATAAAATATTCTACACACAAATCAATAAAATTATTTTAAATTTCAACCACATTCTCCAAAAAATATTATTCAAAACTCCATTCTTCTCTCAATAATGAGAGACAAACAAACTCTTAAACTCTACATTGAACACTAAAAGACTTTTATAAGTCTTAAAAAATTTCAATTGAATACACTTTGTTTTTTTAAGTCTCTAAATATGTTTAGAAGCCTAGTATGAAATTGTTTTTTTTTTATATTTAACTATGCCATTCTATTAATTTGGGCTATTTTATTTTATTTTATTTTATTAGAGATTGAGGACTCAGGGCGTCATTTACTTTTGACTAGCACAGGGTTTGGTTTGATAATAATGGCTCGCATTCTTATTTTTGTTTTAGGTATTGTTTGGTTAAAAATATAATGAAATTGTGAGATTGTATCCAATTTCTCCATCCAAATAGATATTAGTTAGTATCAACGATTTTGCGATCGAAATCAATTATTCGGTATTAGATTGCAAATCAACGAATTCTTAATTTCCAAAACATTGATACTACGAAGAACATTTTGGGCTTGCTCATCGTACACATTTCTTCCGGTGCATCTTTTTAGTGTCACAGTTCAATTATGTCTTTAGATTAGTGAACTCTAGTGTGGCAAAAGTTAACCGATGAAACTTTTTTTGCCCCCTTCAATTCGAAATGAGAAGACACTTTCGATTTAGATCATAATAATTATGATAGTCCCCAATTCGTCATAGAGATTGTTTTTTAAAATATTTTTATTTGGACAATTACAATTCGAGTGTTTCTTAGATTTTTAACATGGAACCCGTTGTTAAAATCCTCGAAGGTAGGTTCAAGAACAGTAAGTTTAAATTGCGTATTCACCAAAACTTATTTAAATCAATTGAATTATTACGAGTTAGATGCAAGTTTCAATGGTTAGATAATGATACTAGAGATGTTATAGTCACGGTCAAAAGTGATAATGTTAAATGGGAAGTGTTCACAAAATTTTACCAGTTGTAGCATGAAAAATTTCAGAATAAAATGAATGGGTGACATCTGTGGACCACCTTATTTATGATGGAGATGGTCATGATGAATAGCTTCTAATTATACAAACTAATGTCGATCTTCTCATTGAAAATTGTTCATACTAGGAAGATTAGCTTGGAACTGTCAGTGAAAGATAATGATACTTTAAAAACTCAGGACTTGTTTAAGCTCCCTTTTTTTTTAAAGAAAAATTTTGACTTTGCGTGTAATATTATTTTATTAAAAATATTTGATTAAAGTGAGATCAAATTACCGTTCAAGAATACATTTTCTTATTTATGATGGAGATGGTCGTGATGAATAGCTTCTAAATATACAAATTATGTCGATCTTCTCATTGAAAATTGTTCATACTAGGAACCTTGACTTGGAATCGTCAGTGAAAGATAATGATACTTTAAAAACTCAGTACTTGTTTGAACTTTATTTTTTTTCAAAAAATGCATTTTGCAATAAGGAAGACTTTTGAGTTTGTATGTGATATTATTTTATTAAAAATTATTTGATTGCAGTGAGATCAAATTACTGTTCAAGAATACATTTTGATGGAAAAAATGGAACGCATCATATACGGATTTGAGCACTACTTATTTGTTGAGGACTCCACGAGTAATATCTGTCTTGGTAAGACTTTGAGCCCTGTTTAATCAAATGACCTTTTTGATGAAGGACATGGCCAATAGTTGTCGTGTCAGGTAGTAAAATTAAATTAATGATGCACTATTATTAGTGAAAATAAATGATTGTTCAGTGGGAAAAAAATAGTAGTCAAGAACCACCCGAAGACACAAAAATTATTATGGTCGGTCCATGTTCTATAATAGTGTTATAAAGTGGACCACAAAGTTAAGACAATTATTGGTGCTAAATCACTGGCAAATCGAAATCAATAACGAAAGCGACATCGTATTAAAGAAGATAATGTTTTCTAGTAACTAAGACATTTATTTATTTTGATAATTTTGTCACTAGTTCCATTATTTTCTTAAAACCCAAGATCCCAACACGTATGGATCTACAAAGAGCAAAAAATTGAAAATTAAGCTTAGAAGAACAAATCCATGTTATATATTATTACTAGTGATCAGATGGAAATACCGATGGAAATTCTACACATGATACAGATTGATTTCGTGTGAGGTGATAATGGAACCGTACCAAACAATAACCAGCTAGTTCTTGATTTTGAATATCGTGACCATCCAATAAATTTTAACTCATACTTTTTGTTGAATATTCTTGTTTTATTTGGGGGTTTACGATATAAAATACTTACACGTACAATTTTATTTTGATCCATAATGTACTAATATGGATCTACTTGACCAAGCTTTGTATCAAGTCAATATTGTGCCCACTCATTGTACCGGTTAATGATGCGGGAAGACTTGATACGGATTCACTCAACTCAATTAAAAATCTTTTTTTTTTTTTTCATACCGATAGAATATTACAAATTT
>CAIGRB010005195.1:104642-125078 GCA_903798255.1 Fraxinus quadrangulata | reverse complement strand
AATTTAATTAAAAAAAATAAAATATCATGATTTAAGACAATAACTTATCATCTATCATTCACGTAGTTTTGGCAAAGGTGATTAACTTCTGCCTTGCATATTGCTCACTATATTTAACGGTGCAGGTTACATCTGACGTTGATTATTACAGCAACAGTATGCTGCTGGATGATGTAAGCCCCTATTTAACTAGAAACTAAACTTAATTCTGCGCACATGCCATCATTAATCTTCCTACTTCTTCAGGAGTAATATGATTTCAACCCAACCCAATCCAACCCAACCCAACCCAACACGATCGCGATTATTATTGTGCTCAACTGGGTTTTCTTTAGATTTCTATATATATATATATATTTTTTTTTTAGCTGGGAGTCAGAAGCGGAATATGTTAGCATTAATGCATATGCGTATTTACTTGTTAAAAAGAATTCACGTTTTGTACTGAATATTATTTTATTTTTTCACACTCGCACTGGAATGGAAATTTCTTCTTCTTCTTCTTCTTCCTTCCTTCTCAAAATTTGGGAGAACAGGATAGGCGTGGGGAGTTAGGGGTCACCTTCCTCAGAGTAATATTTCTTTGTTTTATAAAAAGAAGTCCTTGTGGAAAATGTAATACTATAGTAGCCACATTGAATATAGCCCCAACCTGTCACCTCAAGGCACACGTTATGGATTGCAATTGAATTTGCTAATTGAATGTTGTTCTTTGGTTTTACATATATATTTTCTTGATGGCCTTTTAAATTAATATTTTCTATACAATTAATCTTACTAAACTTTATATTTATGCTTTTCAAAAATATTTGATCCAGTTACTATTGGAAACATCGTTATGAACTAAATCCTTTATTCCTGGAGTGAACAAAGAAGTTTCTCTGACTTAGATGTTGTTATCTTTGTTGTAACTTTCACCTTCGAAAATCCGTACTCTATCCTGGATTTTGTAAATTTATGGGGCACATTGATTGATACATTAAATCATGTAGCATGTACAATGCTTGAGTTTGGGCGTGTTTGAAAAATGTAAATACTCGAGAAGGAATAAAAATTGGTATGGAGAATGGACTCGTTCAGTTTTGTTAGTGTATCTTCGACAAGAGTTGCTTTATTTATAAAATCTTTTCAGTTCTGGTACCCAAAAAAAATGTGTTTGGCTTGTTTTGCTAGTATTTTACTTGATTATTTTGTCAGTAAGTTCACTTTGTTTCTCCTTTTCCTTGAACAGGTGAGCAATAGTGCATCTATCACAGATGAAGCCGCATATTGTTCCAATTTTGAATGAAACGGAGTGAGCTATCATCTCCAATGTCTACTCTGTACGACTTGTGGATTTACGGAGAGTAAAGAATATAGAATTTAGTGTAGTCATGTACCCAAAATGCTTTTGTGTCAGATTCGTACGTAATTTTTAGTGGCGCAAACTTTTTTTTTCTGACTCTATTCTGTTATTCATTTCTGAATTCTGAAGGATGATATTGTGTATTGTGTACCTTCGAAGATAGTAATTTATGGAAAATGTAGTTTTTGTTTAAAGTCCGTTGGCTGTCTCTTTGAGCAAGAAATGTCAGCAATCAATATCTTGGAAATCTGGTCTTCAATATTACGTAGCTAGAATTTTAGGATTACTTGTTGTATGTTGTAAGATTTTGAGAGAGTTGGAGATGGAAACTCGACTATCAAATTGGAGAATTAATACCGAAACCTGTTTGGTACAAATTAAAATCTGATTTTAATCTCAAATTAAAGTCAACAATTAATTTTGACACACATTTCATGGAACCCACAACTTTTCAACTACAAATTCCATCAACTTTATTCAAAATCTACTAAAAATCTGATTTTAATCTATAACAAACATACGTTTTCCTAAAAATGGTCTATGTTCTCTCTCGATTTGAGGTTGCTTTCGTGTTTACTTAGACGGTAGGTATGACAATTATTCAGCGAGTTTGCATGAAGTCAAAGTGAAAACTAAGAAAATGAACTTGAACACCTTCAATTTTTTTTTTTTTGTCGCAATTCAAACCATGCAATTCTCATTATTTGCTGCTGGTCCCTGAATTCCTTCCAAATCCATATTTAAGCCATTAAACTATTTGATAGTTTCATTTGAAGAACTTTCTGACATTGTACTCGATTAATTTTTTNAATTCAAACCATGCAATTCTCATTATTTGCTGCTGGTCCCTGAATTCCTTCCAAATCCATATTTGAGCCATTAAACTATTTGATAGTTTCATTTGAAGAACTTTCCGACATTGTACTCGATTAATTTTTTGCTATATGATTTTCTGGTTGTCTACAATTTACAAGCTTGTTAAGCAGCATGGAAAAATTAAGGGAGGAGTAGTTTGCTTTTGGTATGCTTTACAAAACCTTAGAATTGATATGGTTGTAGTTTTTTTAATTCGTAAATATTTTTTGTTTTCACTGTACAAAGTAAGCTACTGACTTCTCTCAAATGTTTTTTACCATGTTGACCCCCTTTCCAACCTGCATCCGTCCTAATTTGTTAGCGTACAAGAATGACTTGTAAGGGTGGAATAATGAACGTGTATGCTTCTAAGATATATGTACCATAAGCTTTGGCTCTTCTTCGACTTCATCTCTTCCTCTTCAGCCATTTACCATCTCTCTTTTCACTACAATTATAATTTCAAGTAATTATAGTGATACTCGATTCAAAATGATATAGAAGTACATATGTAAAACATGATTAGACAAATAGGAAATTCAGAAGTGCAAGCCTAGAAAGAGATTACCGTGTAAGGATGGTATCATCGAAAAAATTGTATAGCAAAAAAATCTAAATGGACGTGGGGTCGCCCAACCTCTTGCTTTCGAGGTGGTCGGCGCTGGTGACCCCAATCACAAAAATAAAGAGTCCAATAACCAATTGGAGCCTCTCCTTTACACAATTGAACACTCTGCAAACCAAATAAAGGAAGGAAAATGATATTTGTAAACTCCGATGTATACACCCTGATGTGCACCCTTGCGTAGCATCTCTCGCGAATAAAAGGCACTATTAGGTCTCCTCTCTCAAAAAGTAAGTCAATGCTCTTGCTAACCTCTCTCTTCTAGCCCTAGGTCTTCCGAAGCCTCCCTTAGTGCAATCAATCAACATTAATAAATTTCTCATCTCTTACAGATCTCATCCTCGCCCTCCTTTTTCATCTTTATTCTGTAGAAAATTTTGTCGTGGAAAATTTCAGATTTGATCCAGGTTAGCTGATTTACCCATGCATTTTTTGGTTTTTTTGTTGATTTGTTAATTTTGTTCTGTATAATATCCACGTGTTTGTTAGAATTGTTAATTTGGATTTCGATTATAAATTTCTTAAAAAAAAAAATTCACCGAACTTTTCTTTGAAAATCCTGTGAATTGATTTTATGTTTTTTCCGATGGTGATATACTATGCTGTTTTGTTTTAATATTTTGGCGCAATTTTGTGGAATGTCGGATCTATTAGTTTCATGTTTGCTTTTGAATAGCATCTTATGCGAGTGTTTGGCTAGGAATTTTTATACATCTGTTTTGTCATCTCTATTTTTGAAAAGTAAATATATTTTTTCTGTGCCTGCGTGTCTGAATTATTTTATCTTGATGTTGATTGATCTGGTTAAGCTGGTGCTAACAATTTTCTAGCCCTACAATTTGGTCATATATATCTTTGCAGATTGGATCTTTACGGACACCCATAACTTTTTCAAAATAATGAAGCTAATAAAAATAATTGTTTTCCATTATCAAGGCATTGCCAAGTTTGGATCTACATCATATTAATTTATCCCAGCAGTAATTTATTTAGGCTTTGCTAAGTTAAGATCTACCTGAAACTCATTCATCACATCATATTCTCTTAAAATTTGATTTGTTTCTGCAGATAATAAAAAATGTACTAGTTTTCTTCAACAATAATTAGTCATTTTGTGATTATTTAGCTGATTTTGAATTTATTTCTATTATCCCTAAATAATGGTCAATTGTTTTGCAACATTTTGATCTTGATCTTTTAGTTTGCTCTAAAAAATTATTCCTTTTGTTATATAAGCTGCTCCGTCTGTTTGACACTGGTACTCATGAGACATTCAATTTGATCATTTTTTTCTTGCAGATTTGCTTTGTTTAGCAGACGTTTTACTGGTTTTCTTAATTAATGGCTTCTCTAGATATGTCTCTTGATGACGTGATAAAGAGCAGGCGCAATAGTGATAGAGGCAGAGGACGAGGCAGGCCTCGACGTGGTAGAGGCTCAGGAGGGTCTTTTAGAGGTGGAAGGACAACTGAAGCTCCTGGCAGAGGTCCACTTGGTATAAATGCTCGATCATCAGCTTACACTATTGCCAAGGCAAGCTCAAAACATTGAAATCTTATGCTTTTCATAGACAGCCTGCTATCTCTAGTGACTCAAATGAAGGATCTGTAATTTTACTTTAGAAATTCAAATATGAGAGATTCTGTGATACTATTTGGTCCGAGGAGAAGCTTATATAATTCTGCATCCTGGAAAAAAGCTGTTTAATCTTAGTGCTTTTGTCCTGTGCTCGTAGCAGTTCCGTTCATGTGGGTTTTTGTTCAGGGCTTTGCTGTGGATGCTTATGACAAAAGTAGAAGATCGTTGGTGGCATATTAAGACACTGCGCTACTTTGCATCTTTTGTTAAGGGCTGCTTTAGTTGAAAACTTAAGAGCTTTCACCATTTTAACATCTGCTAACCACTTAAGGCTTGAATTTTCTAAGCCATCTATAAACATTATTTAGCTGCCATTATTGATTGTTTAGATGGGAAGTTCATGATGGATACATGTGCTTTTATCCTGTGTGGGTTCTTGTTCAAGGGCTTTACTCTGGATTCTTTTGACAAAAGTAGATCATCGGTGGCCCATTAAGACACTTATTCAACTTTACACCTTATGTTGAGGAGCTTCATTAGTCGAAAACTTGAGAGGTTTCATCATTTTAACATCTGCTAACTGCTGAAGGCTTGAATTTTCTGAGCCATCTTTAAACATCATTTAGCTGCCATTATTGATTGTTTAGAGGGGGAGTTCATGATGGATACACGTGCTAGTGCTGCTTGCGGAATTTTTTATAATGGATACCGTTGCAAAATGGTGGACTTCCTTTGGGGCTAGATTTCAGTATCAGTTTATGACCTTTTTGTAAAGGTGCCTTCTTTCGCTGAAATTTAGAACTGGAGCTCTCGCCTTTTTTGTAGCACTTGCTGACATGCAGACGGTTGAATCAGCTAGCTACCCATTACTCTAATTTTACATACCCCAAAATTTTCCGTGAAATTAGATAATCTTGTTTGAGCATCTCAATGTGACTTCTTCGTGGAATTTTGCTGGTATCTGATTTATCTTGAGGAATGGTAATATATTATTTTCTTGGTCATATGCTGACATTTACTTTCCCAATCACGTTATATTTCTGGTTTGCATGCACCAGTCCTTCCGCAGAACCAAGAATTTGCCATGGCAGAATGGTCTGTTTGAAGATAGCCTTAGAGCTGCTGGGTTGTCAGGATTAGCAAATGGTACGAAGTTGTATGTCTCCAACTTGGACGTTGGAGTAACAAATGACGATATAAGGGTACTAGCTGAACCATGCTTCTTGACATTTCATTCATCCTTCCAATGGGTTTCTTTTGAAGATTTGTTGAAAATGGACTTGCATCACAGGAATTATTTTCAGAGCTTGGAGAGTTGATAAGATATGCAATTCACTATGACAAGAATGGATGCCCAAGTGTAAGTATCAGGCTTAATGTATTATTTTTCATTGTAATTTAGTTCCTTTTATGCTTTGAATTTGTACATGCTCTCTCGACTTTTTGGAGTGATTCTATTTTATATATATGCTTGCTTAAATAGCAAAAGTTCACCTTCCATGGCACGATTAGATATCAAGGTATGCTTGTTCACCTTGCATGGCACTATTCTTTGTCAAACTGGGATATACTCATTCCAATGAACGATTAGAAATCAAGGTATGCTTGTTCAGGAGTTGATGTATAAAGTAGGCGAGACTGTGAAAAATGGTCAGTGCTAAATGCTTTCTTACTCTGAAATTTGACAAAAGCTAGTTGTTACATTGTATTGTAGTGGAACTGCATTTGTCAATTTGATTAAACCGTGGACGTTATGACTAATTTAGAGGGTCATTTCTCAAGCACGTCTCCCTTGAATTTTGAATTCATGGTTATGGATCTTGTTAATGCTTGTAACTGTTATCTTTTAGAGCCTCTTGACTGGCACTGTATTTGTTTCGTAAGAAAACATTTCCCTCAGTAGTGCAAGTGCAATGGCTTTGATGAGGGTGTTTCAGGTTTTTGACATGCTGCATTGCCTATTAACTTTTTTTTTTCCCCAATTCAGCATTTACATCACCTGCTGTCTTAATCTTGTGTATCTTGTCTTCTGCATCTAATTTTGAATTTTATCTTGCTTGACAATATTCTTAATGAGTTTGTTACATTGTTCCGTAACAATTCTATTGTTCAACATTTATGCTCCTTGTTGTTTGTATTAGATTATTATTGTACTTAATAGATTTCTGCTGGAGTTAATAAATCTATTGTTAAGCAGGGTTTGGCTGAAGTGGTTTTTGCTAGGAGAAGTGACGCATTCCAAGCTCTTAAGAGATACAATAATGTCCAACTGGATGGGAAGCCTATGAAGATCGAAATAATTGGTACTAATGCGGAGATACCTGTCTCAGCTCGCGTGAATGTAGTTGGAGGAGCAAATGGAAAAAAGAGAACAGTTGTTATGATGTATGTGACTATATTACCTTACAATTAATTTATGTTAGTACTTCCTAGGTTTCTTCTTTTTGCTCATTTTTTCTCTTGATGCGGTGTTTACTGTTAGTCTTGAATATCTAAACTAGACTTGTCAACATAGGTCACATTATTAACGTACTTCAGGTCACTAGCTCACATTTTAAAATTTTTATCTTTTGTCTCAAACTTGATAAAATCAGTATGCATTTGGTACAATGAGTTGATATTTTTATCCAGTCCATCTGTGCATTGATGAGATCTTTTGGCCTCAACCTGAACATAGATGGAGTGTTTTACATGCAGTTTTCTGGGTCAACAACTCTAGTTGGCCAACTTCTGTATTTTGCAAGAGGCGTTATACACCTGAGGAAACCAGCATTATAATGTCACAGAACTTGAGTGGATGAGTTTTTCTTAGTCATCTTCTCATCTGAGTAAGCGAGAGTTGAAGTTGAAAACTGAGTTGCTCCCTTTGATTTTCTGATGGATGCTCCCTGGAAGAACTGCTTCACTCTTTAAACCCCATATAATGATAATAAGTTGTACAATGAAATCCTAACAAAAGGTACCCAAATTATTTTTGAATACAAATTGTATTCCTGATTAGTTATGTGGTTAAGAAATGACAAGCAATTGTAATATTTTAAGTACTAAAAAATTGCATACTGTATCAGATGTCTGTAATTATTCTGTATTGGTAGTACGTGTATTTATATAGTCATTTTGTTGCTCCATTTTTACTTGATTGTATTCTTTTGTGTTACACCATGTCCGTTAACTGAAATCAGATTGTGAGGGTGAAATGCCTGACCACGTACTGACAGTTTTTGCTGCTGTGGTGTCATAATGCTTCTGACATTGATTAGCTGATCAGTTGATTTGAGATTTTGTTTGTATAATAATCTTGCTGAGATAGGAATTTATGTAATGCTTCTGTTTTTTGACACGTTTTTGCTGGGTAGTTGATTTGAGATTTTTATTTTGTGCAACAATCTGTTTGAGATAGGAATTTATGTGGTTATAATTTAAATTTTATTTGTGTTTGTTAACATTCTTGTAGCAACAGCTGATTGTTCTGGAATATGCCGTCTTGCTTAGTTAAGGAGTGTTTTGCACAATAATTATAGTGGTCCATGTGCAGTTGCATTTTTTTATTTCTGGATGGAATTGATCCTAGTATTATTTAGATCTTTCGATAAAATTTTGATTTGAATAGTAACACCAGTTCCATCATAAGCTGTCTTATATTTGGTCAACTAACGGGGAGCTAGCAAATTTGCAGGCCTGGACCAAGTCGTTCCAGAGGCGGCTTTAGTTCTGCTAATCGTAATCCTGGGTAAGCTGTCCATTAACATCTACACTTTTGAGGTGGTTTCTGAACTGTCATAGAATTACATTTGGTCACTTCTTAAGCATGGAACATGATTAGTCTTTTTAATAATGTTGAAATGCTAATGCTTTTGAGATATGAAAATTTACCAGTGTAAATTCTATATGAAGTCGTCCTCTCTTCAGCAATGCTGCTTTATGGAGAGGGGCAAAACTACCATAATATAATCATTAATCAGAAGCTTGGTCTCCCTTGAAACATGATTTGAGTCCGAAAGATTACTCTCACGGAAGGGACATGGTCCCTAACCTAAAGGAGTAAGTTGGTCCCCATCTTTCAATGTAGTTTGGCAATTATCCCCAACAACCAAAACTCTGTAAATTACCATTTGGTCCCTCCTTGGTCAATGTTATGATGGGCAAAATCATGAAATCAAAACTCTAAACTGTGTCCATGTTCATAAAGTTGGTCATGTCAGTGTGTTCTAGTAGATATTTGGAAAATTTCTATCCTCGAGACTGGTGCAATTCTATTGGAAGATTGGGGGGCTTACTCCTTTTTATAGGTTGGGAACCAACTTGCAATTTGAATGATAGCTTGGGGATAAGTACGAAACTCTGTAGATCTATCGCTTGTTGCTCTACCCACGAAACTGATTAATACTGACTTAAGAGTCCAAGTTGTATGGAACTATAGTTGCCTTAACCAGCATGCTCTGGTTGCAAGGTTTGCAGTAGCTGTCTCAAAAGTTGGAACTTTGGGTTCTAATAGCATGAAGGTTTTGTTTTTGGGTTGAGGGTTTTAATTTATGGTGCTGGCTGGTAATTTCTTCCTTCAGAACTGTCGGTGTTTGCAACTGATGGCTGAGTTAAAAACCCTACTCAACTTACAGCGAAGAAACTTCATTTTGTTTTAAAGTAGTCATTCAAGTTGACGTTTTGTTTTAGTTTGGTTATTCAGGTAAAATATGTTGGTTTTTCTAATAGACTATCGGACTTGGCATCTGACATGGTTTTTAGCTGAGTGGCCAAAATTACTCAAGAAGCGAACTCCAGTGATCACTTCGAAGTTTGGAACAAAATATAGTCCGTTGACTGACATGAAACTCCTTCCAATGACTAATAGTGTTTTTTACCCATTTATTGACTGCCTAACCTATACTGTTAATCAAGTATTATTAATATGCGTTGCTATCTCTTTTTGTGCAGCCAAAATAGCCGTGGTGGTTTTAGGAATGGACGTGGAGGTGGACGAGGAGGGGGACGTGGACGTGGCAGAGGCAGAGGCAGTGCTCGCTGGAGAAAGAAAACTGTTGAAAAATCGTCCGGTGAACTTGATAAGGATCTTGAGAAATATCATACGGAATCAATGCAAACATGATCCGACATCTCTAGTCGAAGCAGTTGGAACTATCTGTACAAAGTTTGAGATGGCAGTGTTGTAGTGGTTTTTGTTTATTGGACGCTTGAGTGACGTGCTTTTGTGTTGCTCTACTTTCTACTTTCTTGTGATGTAAACGAAGAGAACTGAAGTTAGATGCTTTATGTTTCCTGGGTGTTTCTATTTTATCTATTCCTCTGCAGAGCCCCAAATGCACTTTTATTATTTTGTACGTTCAGTGTATATGTATGTGCGTAATTGTATGTATGCACGCACACCTACCTACTAACACTTGGTGAATGCAGGATCTTGGATAACACGTTCTACTTTCTAGTTGGCACTTTGAAATAACAATTAGGAAGGTCGTACAGTTGCAGGAGACCAGTTGTGTCAAAACTCGTTCTAAGTCGCAATTTTGACAGTTCAACGGTGCATTGATAGATCTTTGCACAAGAGAACGCAAGACAGAATTTCTAGCAAAATCCAAGGGATCTTAGGATCTAATCTGGAAAGACTTGAAAACTGAATTTTATTTCGAATTTGGATTTTGGACAGTGAATGCTCCGACCTAGAAAATTCTGTAGGAAGTCCTCTGATCTTTAACTTTTCTATGTAATTTAGTTCTCTCTCTTTCCATCCCAAACGATTGCTTTACGCCTTTACGACTCTTCCTTTCATTATGAAAGGAGGCAGCCTCACCTTTCCGAATACTCTCTCCACATGACACTAACCTGCAAATGATGAACGAGTTATATGTTACGATGAAATAGTAATCTCTTATTACATTATCGCGTCTTACAGTTGAACGAACAATATATCACACCCTAGCCTAGCAACTCATGCACAACTAAAGATGCACAAATCTTTTATGTACATAAACAAACAAATAGAGAGAACCAAGAAGAGGGAAGATGATAATTCTTTAAACCAAATCCTTGGAAAGAAAGAGCAGAAAGATGGTTTACTCAGTAACTGGTGCATCTGTTTGCAATAGCAACTTTCTTGACTCGTTCCTATTGAAAAGCTTCTCAACTAATTCATTCCAACAAATTTGAGCATCTTTACAATGCACTCTTTTAGCCACTGAGGAATTTTTTGGGTCATCCTGACAATGTTCCGCAGTTGAAGATTCCGAGGATGATGATGATTCTTCTTCAGCGGTGGTTGAAGCATGAGGTATGTTCAAACTGATGGCTCTGTCCAATGCATCTCTGTGTTCTCTTTCGAGCGTTTGCATCCTTGTAAGTTTCTGGACCTTTGGTGGGTTCGTTACGGTCTCCATACTCTGCTCTTTTATTCTCTACATGAAAATAATTACATACATTCAAAGGTATTCTTTTGAGAGAATTTGAAGGTATAATATGTCTTCTACTTACTTCTAAGGCCTTTTCTGCCTCTCGTTCTATCCAAATAATTGCATGATCTGACGTAGCGTTACACGATAAGACTACGTGTTCGAATCTTACATCTACAGGGATACCGGTTCTGACCTCTGGAGGATACCTCCCACATCTGAGTACCAAACAGAGAGTTTCAATATTACCAAGCACCAACATTGAGAAGTAGTATTTGCCAACACTATAGTTGATAAAAAACTGATGATCAAACAGAAAAAAACATGATAGATTCTGAAGGAAACATTGAAAGCGAACTCGATTTTACCTGCAACATTTTCTTTCCACAATGTGATAGATTCGACCTGGTGCATACAGTCTTCTTGGATCTCTAATATTTCTATCTTCAGATATGAAGGTATCCCTCAAGCAGGCAAGAAATAACAAGCAGGGCAAACTGTCCAAAGCATTAACGCCTGGTTTAAACAACGATGATAAAGATTCACTCATTGATATAAAACAAAGTAGTTTCGTCTAGCAAAGAGAAATGACAACTAACCAAAAGATGGATTCAAATATATCTTCCAATGGGGTGGGTGTTCTTGGCAAGAAATCATCCTGGACAAGGCAAAATCAAGTTTAAGATGATGTGCGACCGGCAAATTTTGACACCTTCCACGCACTATCAAAAAAACACATTAGAGGAAGAAAAACCGGAAACCTCACCTGCAGCACCACAGAGTATATAACATCAGCATACTTAACAGCCAAGTTGAGTGACATACACCGTGCAGGCGCCACTGCGTAGCACCTCACCAAATTCCGAGAAATCCCCCCTAACATATCTGTATGGTTCACCACAATCAAACTCAGCAATGATGCAACCCCTGCACCCAAAGAATGTCCTGCAAAAACCATCTTATATTTTCTCCCATTCTCTTCCCAAATTCTCCTCAAAAATTCCGACTCGTTATTCAAAATCCATATAGAAGATTTCAACAATCCATGATGAACATATCCCCCATCAAACATCTGCATCCCCAATCGATTATCCAGCAACAATTTGTAATCACTATCTTTAACTAAATTCAATCCCCTAATGGCCAGTACAATTTCTTTGTTATCACGGTCGATGTAGATTAAGTAAGGTGGCGCGTGGCCTAGTGTTTGCTCGTAGTCAACGCGCTTGACGACCCAGTCCGGGTTAAGCCGGTAGCCACCGACCGGGGAGTATAAAGGGTGATAGAGGTCCGGTTCATAAACCGATAGAATAATGCGACAAACTCGTGGGATAGGCTCGAACTCCTCACGCGTGGCGATAGGCCAGTTGGAACTGTCGTCAGAGCCGACGTAGGTGCAACGCTTCCACCCCCAACGCAGGCAGCCTAATATCACCGCCCACTCTACTCCGCATGAAACTGACATTTAATTTTAGAGAAAGATTAATGGATTTGTACAAGTTTGTAAGCTTGGAGCTGAGCTATGAATTTACAAAAGGTATAAGGGATGAAGGGGCGGCGGCGGCGGCGGAAGTGGTGGTGGGGACGGTGAGCGTGAAAGGTTCTAGGAATTGACGCTTGGGCGGGCTAACTATTTGCAGTTGAATTATGCTAACGACATTTCAAATATTATTCAACGTTGGAGTGTGTAGATCGCCTATTTGACTTGAACATTTTTTCCTTGTCATCTAGAAGTTCTATATTACCAGAAACTTCGGGTTGAAGGAAAAGTACCTTAAAAAGTAAAAATAATTGGAGAAAACTTATGACTAGTGATACGTTAAACGTGAATTATTTTACGTGATAGTCCTATGTTTAAAGAATCTTTTGCTATTCGGACTAACGACAATTTTTTATGTAAGGAGGTAGGATATTGACATATGTGTACATATTTGAAATTTAGTTTGAGAATGTTTCATTTAATAAATTGACAAATGAAGATTTTGCTGTGACACGAACACGAATTTTCCTAGTTGTAAAAAAGAAAAAAGAAAAAATGCTAGGTTATTTTGAAGAAATCAAGACCTCTGAAATTTTGTTTTCGAGGAACAAATAAACTTATAAAAACAAATTATAAGTTGGTAGAAATGATTTGTTAATACATATAAAAAAAATATTTTAAATTATGGACCTCATAAGGAAATCATTCTAAATAAAAAAAATATTAAAGGGAACCATACAAATCTAAGGTAGTTGTAAAATACAATTTCGAAATTAAGAAATTTATTCTAAAATTTCAAAAATTAGGTCATAATTAAATTTTAATAATTAAACAAATTATTAAAAATAAATTATTAATTAAATATATTAAGGTCACAATATTATATAATTTAAGGTTACAGTTACGTACTAAATACAATCATGTAACATTGTTTGGTTGCAACTCGTAAGCGTACATGATCGTTGATAAATAATAGAATAAGTGAGTTGAGTTATTGTCTTACGAAAAATAATATTTAATAACAGTGTATTAGTCATTACCAAATTCGATATATCGTAACCCAAAAGTGTTTTATAGATATGAGATTCTCGACTCGTATAAAGTAATATTTTTCTAGTGTTAATGACAATCGATAATCAAATTTTATTCAATATTTATTTCCAATATATATTAAACATATGTTTAATATGACACGATCTTATTCGTAGTTTGAATTTATATGAAAAATATGTATTAATTCAAAGGATTTTATCATCCGTGTGTTAAATATGCAGTGTTCTACCTATTGTCAATCAAATAACTATAAAATGTCATTATTTAAGATCTCGAATAAGTGTAGAAATTACACTTATCAAACTTCATTGTCACAAACCACAATTTTATAGGTCACAACTTATTTATCGATCACAAATTATCAAATTAATTTGTCACACATTATTTCTCGATCACAAATTTTATAGGTCGCAATCTCATATTTTTTATGTCACAATTTATTTATCAATCACAAATTATCTATTTTATCGGTCACATATTATCTATTGGTCATAAATTATCCAATTTATTGGTCATAATTACCTAAATAATTGGACACAAACACTCTTTATCCCCACTTCAATTCCAATCCACTAGCGACACCAACTGAATTCTGTGCCACCTACCATTGTCGCAACACCACCACCTACATTACCATTGTCATCGACATCGCCATCATCGCTAGTACCACCACTACCCGCATCACCACCATTTGCAAAATACCAATAACCACTAACAAAAACTATCTCAAAACTTTGAATAAACAACAGATCGAATTAGATCGGAGGAGGAAAAAATCACCTCCAAACCACTGTTGTTGTGCAACTGTGCTTGTAGCTGTAAGCGTCGTTGCGATAGTCTCTCGACAATAGTTGGTGGTCTTCCGGTGGTCTCTCACTATGGTGGTTGGTTCCGATAACGATGGCCGAATTTTTACACGCTAATAAAAAAATAAATTCTTACTTTTTAACCACGAATTCTTCCAAAAATATTATTCAAAAATCAAAATTTTTCAAATATTGAAATTCAAACAAGGGCATAATGTGATAGCATGTACGGTACCAAATACTAATAACATTTTAGATAGGAGTATATTTCAATTTCATTTAATCGTACCAATCCTAATTTTCTCTTTGTCTGAATTGGGCGGGCCTATTTTATTTAGAGGATGGCCATAATCAAAAGTAATAATTAGGTATAACTTATTTTTGAATCGAACCAAACCATTGAATAACCCCAAAATAAAATTATAACCGTTAGAATTATAAACTAACTATGGGCATTTTAGTAATTGGTCACTTACCAGCAATAGCCTCAATTTCACAATGCCAATCAATCCATCAAAGTGTCAAATCCTCATCTTTACGCAACGAACGTCGAAGTCCCACAAAAACCATTAGTTCTCACTCTCCCATAGTAAAGATCGTGAAGATTTTGTTGAAGGGCTTCAAATTGTATTCGTATTTTATATTTTGACTTTATATTTGCTTTTATTTTACGAAGATTTAACCACAATATGTTACCCTTTGTGAATTAGCTTAATAAGTATTATTGGCGTTTCTCTTTGGACATGCCACGTGTACATAACACCAAGAATTATTCTTTTTTTCTAAAGTATTAGTTATGCGTAGGTTAAAATTGAAAATGACGCAATTTTCAGTTTTTTAAAGAAAAGTATGATAGTTTTCAAAATTAACCTATTCACTAACTAAAATGCCCGAGTTTGTACATATGTTTGGCTCATGTTCATAAATTGTTTATAAGCACTCTAGTTAATTTTTATTCATATTTTGAGGGAGTCATCGATACTATTCATTTATCCATTACTTATTTTTATCCATTTTTAATTTAAATAGTTTAAAATACTTTCAAAACATGCTTTGATTTTCAGTAAATTGACCAAAGCTTGGTGTCAAAATGTGCATGTATGGTTCTCATCTCTCTCTCAAGTGTGAGTTCAATAACAGCTTGGACAATCGCGTCTATGCCCAATCGATTCTCCCCCGAATCGCTGAAGCAAATTCCAAGCAATTCTTCCCCAAATCAAAGCCAAACCATTTTCATCCAAGGTGTTTAACCCCAATTCAATCAATATTTAAATCGAGTCTCGCAAAAGTGCCAAAATTGTGCCTTGAGTACGAGGAACAAGAATGACCCACAAGACCTAGCTAAAAGATTAGTACTGAGAATTCTCGTACCTTTTATTGGCTCCATTAATGGATAAAATTATCTCTTCATTTGAGTTCCCTTCTTTGGATTTTGGGTTCTAAAATATTTGTTTTCGAAAATTAAATTGCTGAAATTTTGCTATGGAAAGTTTCAACCATTAATTAATTTGCATAAAGCATGGAAAAAGATGGAATTAATTCTAAATTTGTCCAGTTTTAACTCCTTTAATGTCACGTAAGATTTTCATTCATCTACATGAGAGGATAAAATTGATATGGGTGATGGCAGAATAACTTTTTTTTTTTTTTTAACATGTGAGTGAGCAATTAGCGAGTAACGTAGGGTAAAGTTCATTGAACATTCATTTAATTAACTCGCTCTCTTACGTCGACCACATTACATCAAATTGAAGTTTAATGACTTAGTTACAAGTATGGAGAAAACTCAGTGACCTCTGATACAATTTACCCAGTACACATATTTAGCTGTGCAATCTGTGCGGCTATTATCAATCATATTCAGACTGAATCTTAATATAAGGACGAGGATTGAGACTGATCATTTATGGTTTTGTTTGAGACTAATTGAATTTATTTTTTGACGATAAATGCCCAACTTGAACACGTTGAGGCCCTTTTGAGACCACATTTGAGATCGAATCGGACAACTTCCAAATTACTTTCAACTTCGATCACTCTCATTTTAATTCATTTCGAAGTAGGGGCCGAGTTTGACAATTGTACTGGATGTGACATGCAAATATGAAATAACAACTTAAGCTCTTGTTTGAGTTTCATTTTTTTTTTTCAAAATATATTTTCAAACACCCATTTTCTAATCAAATAATTTCATACATAAATCGAAATTTTTTCTTATTTTTTAACCACACATTCTTCCAAAAATTTCTATTACAAAATACATTTTTCCTCCAAAATAGGCTCAAACAAGTAGTCCCGATCTCCCGATCTTCCGTCTTCAGTAAACAATATAAAATATGTCACATCAGTAGTGAAAATTGCTCACCGGAAGTAGGAGATCAATTTCACCCTAACAAAATGTAGCCACAAGCTCAAAATGCACGCGGAAAGTACATAATTATATTTTATTTGGTTACCTCTATATTGTTGACGTTAGATTGAAAAGTTGTTCATCGGGAGCAGGAGATCAATTTCATCTAGCCACAAGTACAAAATGCACGTGGAAAGCATATAGTTATATTTTATTGGATTATACTACACTTGTCGAATTTTTATACCATTAGAAAATGTGGGGTGAGTGTAATGAAGGTAAGGACCACAAGCCGAAATTTTTAAATGCACATAGGGCCCACACATTTTGTGAAATGGGAGACACCATTTGGTAACTCCTTCTGGTACACGAGACTAATTCTATTTTATTTTGTTACCTCTATATTGACGGCGCTAGACTGACTATGGTCCATGCAGTCTGAATTTGGGACCAATCCATTCAATTATTTTTCCTTTTTATTTCAATTGGTACGTGCACGTGGATTGTGCATATTATATTTTATTCACTAATTTTTCATTCAAATTTTACCAAACCATTTGATCATTTTATTGGTAACCTTTTTTTATTATTATTTTAATTTAACCAAAATTCTTCAGCATTTCATTAAACATTGATGTCACGTTAGATTGCATTTTGTTAGTACGAGAATGAATTGAGCGATCCCTTGTAACATATATTAAAATTGAGCAACTTCCGCGACTAAGTACATTTGGTGTGTTTAAAAGTTCATATTTGTGAAAATTGACTCTGAATTTCTCTGTCTCAAAGTCTAATAATCTCAAACAAGAGGAATTTGAGAACTTGTATGCTTATTCATATAAAATTCCTAACTGCTTGAATCATCATACAAAATACTCATGATTTCACTGTAATTAATAAAATCAGGAGGAAACTGCAAATCCTCAAATGGGCTTGCAATCTTGCTTATGTCTTCAGTAATGGTGGATTGCATTGAAGTTTCAGGGTCCACCACCTCGGACGATGGTTCTTGATTTTCCAGCGGTGGCGGCAGTGGGTTGTGGGTCAGGGGATCAATCCCCATTTTCATCAGCTTTTTCTTGATGTGTGTGTTCCATTGATTCTTTATGCAATTATCAGTTCTTCCTGGAAGATGAGAAGCAATCTTGGACCATCTGCAAAACATTAGGAATGACTTTTGATTTGTAAACCTCAATGACAGAAAAATGTTAAAAAAAAAATAAGTCAGCACGAGGGATTTAACTACCCTTCTTAAAAGGTTGAACATTTAAGATAAAATCCGGAGACTCAATAGTATCAAACCAAAAAGAAAGACTATTAGGTTAGCTGCAGGTGGCTAGCAACGCAAAAACTGCACTGAGGACTCAAGAGGAAAAATAAAGAAACTACTGAATTATATTTGGCACGTAAGACCAGATAATACTGTACAAAATAAGAGACAAGATACCTATTTCCAAGCTTAGCATGAAGATCAACAACAATCTTCTCTTCATCTTCAGACAGAAATCCCCTTTTCAAGTCTGGACTAAGATAATTTTTCCATCTCAATCTACAGCTTTTACTACATCTTGACAGTCCTGCAATGTCAGTAAAGCAATATCATTATTGAAGTTTGAATTATTTAACACCTAAAATAGCCAAAAATTAAAGATTTTTTGTAAAAAAATGTAGCCAAGGCTTGTTTCATTCACTCAATGAAAAGATTAAGCAAAATCAACCAGTGGACATGACTTTTAACAAATGGTTCTTTCTGTACTAGAAAAGCACAAGACATGATGGCCACATCCATTTTGCCACTACAGGGTTCCTTGTTATGGAATTAGTATTAAGGCGATCTAATGAATGTATTAAATGTGCAATATACCCTGAAAATTCGAGGTCAAAGTAAAATGCTATGCTGATTGCATTTGGAAATTGTGGATGGACCTGCAAGTTTAGGCACATATTTCCAGCAGCATTGCCCATTTTTGAGAATAAAGTTGCTGAGCTTTTTGTCTTCCTCGGCAGTCCATGATCCCTTCTTTGAACCACCTTTCTCAAAGCATTCTTGGCTTCCCATCTTCAATTCAAATTGTATATAAATTAAGTTACCAATCAAAATGGACTTATATAGAAAGAAAAAAGGAAGAAACTTTGAAAAGGAATATAGCAGAAATAGGAGAAATTGGCTAGATTGGCCATCTACAATCCCATTAGAAAAAGAAAAGAAAGGAAAAGAAAAATCCGAAATCCTCTTGGAAGAACACGAGTGCAGAATTTAAGTATAATGAACAGAATTTTAAACTCTTTTTTTTTTTCTCTCTTTAGTTCTCTCCAATACTATTCAAATTTTGTACCCAAGATGTAATAAGTAACTATTTTTCCTTTAATATAATACCAAATTTTTCGACTATTGACTTCCGCAGTTGTTGTGAATAAAGTATGTAACGTGCAAACGAGCGAGCTATCTCAAACATTGGAAAGAACCACCTTATTCAGATACTCATTAAGACAAATCAAAGGCTGGAGGAAACTGAAAATCTTCAAGAATGTAAGAAAATTATTGAGGAACAAGAATTTTCATGGGGTTCAATTAATAGGACTTCATCTACTCCGAACTCATTGCTAACCTCCATTAATGGGCTTGAAGCCACATTTCTGTCTTCATCATTTCCCTCTGTAATGGTGGATTGCACTGAGGTCTCAGTGTCTTTGTTTTGATCCACCGCTTCTGACGGTGGTTCTTGTTTCGCCTCAGGATTTTGTGTATGTTCTTGCAGCGGAGATGGAGTGGTGGTTGTAGGCAGCAAGGGGTTGCGGGACATAGGATCGCTTCCCATGTTCCTCAGCTTTTTCTTGATGCGCGTGTTCCAGTGATTTTTTATATCATTATCAGTTCTTCCAGGGAGATGAGAAGCAATCTTGGACCATCTACAAAACAGCCATTGTCCACTAAAATTGTCAAATTTATGTGGTCCGCAGCACTGAACAACGCTGTTTAGGACAACAAACGAGCAATTTACTTCCATTTTCTACTTTCATTCAAGTCTTTGATATGCAAACAACAATGAATTGTACAAAAATGAGACCTGTTTCCAAGCTTGGCATGAAGGTCAATAATTATCTTCTCTTCATCTTCAGACAGAAATCCCCTCTTTAAATCTGGTCTAAGATAATTTGTCCATCTCAATCTGCAGCTTTTTCCACACCTTAATAGTCCTGCAATGTTATCAAAGCATATTCATAATAATTTGATTTTCTGAAAACAAGAAATAGCCTAAAGATTTTCTATTATCAGAGGATTAGAGACTATATACATGTACACAACTCTTAAGATTCATAAAATTGGAGATTATTTAAATATCTAGAAAGCAATTTCAGAACTAAAAAAAAAACACGAGATTTGACGCCTCTCCTTCTCTCAAACACAGACTACCAGGCTGTTGAGGATTCAAGATGTTCCTTCTCTAATAGCTCAAGCTTTTAGATGACGTAGCTTAACACTAGCCAAAAAAGGCCTTTTCTAGTTCCACCCACCACCACCAACAGGACGAAACGGACACGGTGTGATATTGCATAATGGAAATTGTGGGAACCTGCAAGTTTCGGGAGAGCTATCCAGCTACATTGGCCATTTGTGAGAATGAAGTTTTTGAGCTTACTGTCTTCTTCGGCAGTCCA
Organism: Fraxinus quadrangulata; assembly: GCA_903798255.1. NCBI lineage: Eukaryota > Viridiplantae > Streptophyta > Magnoliopsida > Lamiales > Oleaceae > Fraxinus > Fraxinus quadrangulata. The sequence continues at coordinate 104,928 of CAIGRB010005195.1, read as the reverse complement.
TGCTCCCTTCTTTAAGCCTACTTTTTGACAGCATGGTTTCCTTCCCATTCTTGAATTCAAAATTGGGTAAATAAAGTGAATCGAAATGAAGATGTAGACGAAGAGAAATGAAGAAAATTTATGAAGAGAGACAGAGAAAGAGAAGGGGAATACAATGGAGATAAAAATTTGCAAGAATTGCTGCAACCCCAGTGAGTACTCACACATATAAATCAACAACCACTGAACCCCAAGAGAAAAAAAAAATACATTACTGTTGTGAAGTTCTTCCATGCCACTCGTGTTT